>JBAWJQ010006262.1:0-204236 GCA_037783105.1 Bactrocera zonata | reverse complement strand
TTTAACTTTTAAGTAAAAAGTTTTCCTTAAAAACATAAAAAAAAACGTAATTTTGACTTCGTTTCTTTCGACCTTACAAAATTTTTTACATATGCCTCAAGCAGCTCACGACCTCCGGTCTTAGATCAAGTATCCTCTGGGTAGTCAAAGAACACCCGTTTGAGGACGAGCTAAAGTGAGAAGGCGAAGCATTCCCTCCCCAGTGTTTCGCGCTGGCTTTGGGACCCGTCACGTTAAAAACCCTGCCAATGAAAGAAGATAATAGCCTCGTATTCTCATGTCACAAGAGCAGATATTTTTCTTTTCATTCACCGAGAAGTCCGGTACCAATGCAGCAGGCCTTTGTTTCCTTGGGCCGTCCAAGATCGTTTGAAAATCGTTTTCTTTTAGGCCGTCTTACTAGGTTTGTCCTTAAGTTGGGTTCAATTTATACCAGGGATCCCACTTGGTAGCATTGAACGATTGCCCGTTGTGTTACCTAGAACTCCTACATTGTTGATCATAGATCATAAGATCACCAAAGCGCTTCGAAGCTATATCACTAACGTCTCCTGGTTCGCCGAAGCTACGATTACTAAGTTCATCCCCAGCCTTGCAAAAGCTGAACAATGGAGGAGACGGTGCCCAGATATTTCCACCTCAACCTCCTCATATAACTTTGACAACATTCGATCGCCAACAATTTTAGCCGTACTGCACGAATGTTTATAGAGCAGTGTTCAATAAGAACTACTACTATTGCTGAAAGATGAACTTTGCTATTGGCAAGTAGTGATCTCGTGTGATCTACTCTAGATCAAATGGATTTCGCAGTCGCACAGGAGCGGTCCATCGTTCAGCGCCTGCTTAGCGCAAACGAGATCCACTGGTTCAGTGCTAGAACGCAAAATGTCAATGGATATTCAACTCGGACCGATTCCGATGTGTGTGGGCAAGGTTGGCGAGGTTGGAGTTTTAAGTGGGGATTCCTTATTTCTTTCCTATTCTTAGCAGGTAAATAAGAAAACTGGGAGAAACTAAGCGAGCTTAAAATTGTCAAAATATTTCTAGATAACCGTTATTTCGTAAAAAATTTGATCCTAAAAGTTTAAGCCGCCACCAACCAATCA
Source organism: Bactrocera zonata (assembly GCA_037783105.1). NCBI lineage: Eukaryota > Metazoa > Arthropoda > Insecta > Diptera > Tephritidae > Bactrocera > Bactrocera zonata. The sequence goes on along the minus strand of JBAWJQ010006262.1, from coordinate 203,127 downwards.
AATGAGTTCATGAAGAGTTTCTCAGTCGGAATTACGCTCAATCCACTTTCCGGTTCTTTATCCACCGTTTCTGCAAAAAAAAAAAAAAATAAACAAAAAAAGAAAAGATAAATTTTCCCAGATCGATTAAAATGCAACGGCATTTAAAACTTAAGCCACTGTTGCCGCTTCAGTGAGCAATCGCAGTCAACAAATCGAAGAACTTGCTCCGACCATCATTTGCACTTTGAAACTTTCAACTCACTGAGCAGGGAAAATGCAAAGAAAATTTATACAAATCTAAAATTCAACTGGAAATAAGAAATCAAAGTAAGTTTTTTATTGTTGTTGCTAACAGCAAATGCACTTATGTACATCAGACACGACGTACGCTTTTGACAAACGCATGCACGTCTTTCAAGCAACAGCAACAATACTAACAACAACAACAACAACAACACTAGCGATATCAGTAATGCAGTCAATGGAACCGCAAGCCACAGCCACTCAAAGTTGTTGTTGTCATAGTATCTTTGTTGTACTCTTACATGATTGCTACTCCAGTCGCCGCTGCTGACGCCGCTATTCATTTGCCGCACGACTGCGTCTGCCGATTGGGCGCTGATGCGCAAATGTGTCAGCGACATAGCGGGTGGACGGACATACTTAAACCTATATACATATATGTATATGCGCTCAAAGGTGTTTCTTCATTTGTGTGTGTGTTTGTGCTTTTGCAGGGACACTACCTTCAAGTTGAAATATCAACTGTCAGCTTCTAAGCAGCAAAACAATGGCTGATTTCACACACACACACATGTTTTGCTTTGCTGTTGCGTTTCTTTTCGTTGCAGTTTTCCTGTTACCGACTAACTTACTGAGAAAAATCATAAACATATGAGATAAATGAAGTAAGACATACCAGTTCGAAGTAACTGTGCAACAAACAGCTCCAAGAAGGTGTGCGGTAAAGCGGCGCTGCAAGTTTTCAGCGCTTGCCGGGGGCACTGGGTTATGTTTACCTCTGCGTGAACATGAATAAATTACGGAAGAATATGCATTAGGGTGGGACGTGATTATTAGTATTATGTCTCTTGCAGTTAATTTATCATAAATGAATATAAAAGCAAATGAGGACACTTGATTAAGAAGGGTTAGTTTGTATGGCAGCTATATGCTGTAGTAATCCGATCTGTATAATTTCTTCGGAGATTATAATGTTGCCTTTAAAAATAGTCTGTGAAAAATTTCAAGAAGATACCTTCACAAATGAATGAGTTTTCTATACAAGAACTTAATTTTGATCGTTCAGTTTGTATGGCAGCTATATGCTATAGTGATCCGATCGGAATCGGAAAATCGGTGTTGATAGCATTTTTCATAGCTATAATCTATGCCAAATATCTTGATGATATATGCTATAGTTATCAGCTATCGGCGAATCCGAGAAATAAGCAGCTTCTTTCCGAGAAAAGGACATGTGCAAAATTTCAGATCCATATCTCAAAATCTAAAGAACTAAAGTATCATAAATTCTTATATCACTTAACTTTATATGCTCCCACATTTCACACACTTTTCTTGCATTACTTTTCACCTCCAGTTCTCTCAGCTTCTCAGCTTCACATACTCGCATTTGCTCGCTTTTGCCTTTTCGCCATATTTTTTCGCTCAGCGCATTTTCCAGGCCGATTCTATTGGGTTAGTGAAGCGTCTTGCGGCCGCAACCAGCTGCTGCGAGTGCGGTTTAGTCAATTTTTTATGATTTTTCCGATTATGCAACTGACAAACAATCACACAAAGCGGCACACAGCCACACGCTGTGTTGCTAATGTTAGATAAAACGCGTCTAACCAGTTTTTCTGTTGTGGTTTCGTCTATTGCAATTTGATTATTTCTATTTCGGTGCAGTATTTCCTAGACATTTGTGTATTGTCATTGCACTTTAATGCTTTCACATTAGAAACTAAAGACATTGCAATCAAATTGAATGAATTGAAATTCGATTTACTATTAGAGCTACAGTTTCCATACAAAGATGATGATGGATAGTGTGTATGTATGTGCATTTGCGTTCAAATTTATTACACTGTTATTGCTAATTACAAAAAACAATAAAGTTTTCTTTTACGTTTTGCATATGAGGAACTACTTCCTTAACCGCAGATCGGTTGTATAATTTGTGTTAAACGAGATAATGACAGCGGTTGTACCAATAGGAAAGTAATTCTATGACAAATTAAGTAATGATTATTGATGAATTGATTTTCACTCAATTTTTATACTCTAATATTACATATGAACGATTGGGTAGCCGAAGTTTATTAATCAATAAGGGTTTGTTAAATTTTATGCCTTCAATAACTTTATGATGATTTTTATTAAGAGCTTGTAATATGGCTGCTCCTCCTTCTTTAAATCTGTTAGGAGAAAGTTTAGTCTTTCATGAAACTTGTAACATTACGAAAGAAACATGGCGTAAGCATGGTCCATTGCTTATGAGCTAGAAAGCAAGGTGTCAATGGATATCGAATTCAGTCTGATTGCGATATGAGTGAGAAAGGTTAGCGAAATCAGCATTTTTAACGGGGGCTCCTTATTTCATTCCTATTCCTGGTAAGTGGATAAGAAAACTGAGGGAAGCCAAGCGAGCTTAAAATTGTCAGTATGTCCCTGGTTGACCGTTATTTTGTGTAAAAATCGGATCCTGAAAGCTTTAAGCTTTCATTAATCAATCAAATTGATTCCATGAAGAGTTTCTCTGTATGAATTAAACACAATCTTCTTTAAAGTTTTGTAGCCAGCACCTATGCAAAAAAAAAAAAAACACAAAAAAAAATAGAAATTTTCCCACATCAATGAAAATGCGACGGCATTTAAGATTTAACTCACTGTTGCCGCTTCAGAGAGCAGTGAGTGGGCCGACATAATCATGTTTGTCTCTTAATCTACTAGTATAGATTGAAATTAGATATCGATCTGACATTATATACATGCATTTTTCTCTCCAAAAAAGTCAAAGCAATCGATCAAAACCAAGTTCTCGTAAGGAAATGTTCATTATTTGACAAAAAATCTTCACGTATAGCAACATCCAAATTTGCCAAAATGCACCTTTGAAGGGTATTATAGCTTTGGCGTAGTCGAAGTTAAGGTGTTTTCTTGTTTTATATTGTTCTTGCTTCAAAAACCTTGAATAAAGCCGTATTCCCTGTGTATGCAATTGGGTTCTAATCAGAGTTGCGAATTTTTTACTTCGAAAATTATATTTTAAATACAAAAATTTCTTGTTTAAATCCCTATGTTGAGATTAAAAATTTAATTAAATTCTTTTGTTTGAGCTTGTGGGTTAGGTGGGATTACTAAACAAGTCTCCTTGGACTTGATCGTGCGAATTCCGATATTACATTCATCGAGAGCATTACAACTGCTGACGAGGCATTGGCTTATGAGTGTAAAATGCAAAAAAATCAACAATCACCGGAATGGAGGGAAAAAAACGAGCCGATCCATAAAAAACCACGCCAAAGCCGCCCAAAAATCAAGGTCATTTGTTTTCTCGATATTCATGGTTTGGTGCATCGTGTATTCGTTCCGGAGCGACAGACGGTTAATGTGAAGTTCTTGTTGGCCATATTGAGGCGTTTGCATGAGAACATCTGTCAAAAACGGCCGGAATTGTGGAAGAACAACTCATGCATTTTACACGTTGAAAATGCACCATCGCATCGAGCAACGATTGCGAACCGCATTTAAAGTTAAAAACGCAATGAATACCAGTGATCAACCACCGTTTTCAACAGATTTGGCTCCATGTGATTTTTTCTTGTTCTCCAAACTGAAATTGCTCCTACGTGGAAACCGTTTTCAGTCGATCGAAGAGATAAAACAAAATTCGTTGAAGGAGCTGAGTAGGAGGCCATCGCAAAAATTGGTTATGAAAAGTTTTTCGTTTCAAGAACTAAAAAAATCGTTGGCATAGATAAGTGTATGATATCTGGTGGGGATTGCTTTGAAGGCGACAAAATAAATATTGACGAATAATTAAATATTTTGGGTTTTATTTACAATTTCCAGGTACTTTTTTGTCACAATGTATATAGTTATTTACTCGCATTTATTTTCATAGATCTCATCATATTTGCTTAGCTCTTTTCAACTATTTTTTATTGCTTACGATTCACTACATCAAATTAAATTTATGTAATATAAACTTTTTAGCTGCCGCTGTCAGATATAACCATTGTATACAAACTTTATAACCAAAACTAAAATTTTTTCAATAAGAGTGGTTTCTATTATATAGTTTTTACTTCGCCTGTAAACTTCTGAAAGTGATGTTACGTTATTTTACATTTGAGGTGACGATGTGTGTATGTTTTAAGCTCTTCTTCCCATAAGTGTATTGCAAACTTTTCAAAGCACAATGATAGAAAAAACCTGTTTCAACACACTCAAGTTACTCTGTGTATGTACATATGTATGCGCAGAGTCTTATTTTGCAGCAAACTAAATGCATTTGCAGTGAGCACACAACTTATTTCGGGAGAAGCACATTCATTCTTTCAATACCATGCAGGAAATTTTGAAGTATGAACAATAACTATAATAATAAGGAACACAATTTCTTTTTGACAGTGATTACTCGAAGACAAATATCCGATCACTATCTAATTCCTCCTCCATATTCGGTACATGGCTCTCCATACAACGACCTGCTAGTTTTTTATCTAACGAAAAATCGAGTTTTGCAGCCTAATCGAATAAAGTTTTGGTTAAAATTCGTACAAAAAATAATTTTTTTTTAAAGAAAACGCTATCACTATCAAACTTTTTTTCAAGTTTTAATTTATTTTCGACAGTAGGTAATCTTTTAGCGGCCAGAAATCACCGCATACGCGGACGAACCTTTTTCAGCGCCGTCGGTAGCGCTTGTCTCTCGACCAATGTTAAATTTTTCTAAATATGTAATATAAGTATTGTTAAAAATATAGAAGAAAGCATTTTATATATAATTATTTTTAGTCCCCATATTCAATAAATATTGTAAAAAAATAATTACTTTCAATAAAAAAAAAAATAGTTAAGAAAATTGTTGCTAACTAACAAAATAATAATAAAAGTTTCGCTAAATTACATAGTAATAATAAGATACAGAAAATATTTTCAAAAAAACACAAAACATTTATTTAGTTTTCTCCGATCAGAACCTCTACCGAAATAATTTTGTGAACTTATTTCCTACTGGGTCACTGCGCTGCGCAAAACATGCATCTCCCCTGCATGTGCATGTAAACAGTACGAACTTGTAAGCCCACGTGCATTAGCGAAACGTTCCGAGTATTAAATTCTCACATTTGCGTTTCGCACAAAACAACTTTCGTCCGCTTCACTTTTCAGTTGCAATAAGCATTTCTGCGAAGCGGGAAGTCTGTTCGAAATTATGGCGTCATTTTCTACAATATTTCTACTGTTGAGCGCATTTACAGTGCTGCAGGCATGTTATTTATAACTTAAATTAATTGCAGAAATTATGTTTTTAAATAATTATGTTAATTATATTTTGTAGTGCGTGCATACACAACCACTGGAGCAATTCAATGACACAGTGACAAACAATGTGCAAGTAACGCCGGTGGAAAGTACAACTGAGCGAGCGCAGCCGAAAGCCAAAAATTATTTGCCGTTGAAAAGAGAACACTGGGCTGTAATGTGCGCGGCAATTTCATTAATTTTCGTTCTCGCCTCAATATGTAAATACATGTTTTGGCCAAATCTGCGCTTTTGTGGCTGCAAACAGGTGGAATTGCAACGCCCTGGACATGTGAATAATAGAGAATTGCGACCACAATATTCTTGGGATGAAAGTAATCGAAAGTGAATTTGTTTTTAGTTTGATAGTTTTAAAAATCATTATGTATATACTAAGTCCATATATTTAATAATTTATACATAAATCAGGTTATAAAGACATCATCATAGACTTTATATATTTTGTACATAAATCCTCACATAAATTCAGTATAAATACATGTATATCTAGATTCGTCTATGTTTAAGAAATTGAAAGCTGAAATATCTTTTAAAAACCAAAAAGTAAAAAATTATATTTTTAATCAGTAAAAAATTTCTTGTAAAAATGTTTGTTATATATTTATGTTCACTGTATATACAAATACAGATACAAACTTCTATAAGAGTTCGGCTTTCCCCAGACTGGATAAGGAAGCAAAGCAAATGGGTCTGGTAGTGAACGAGAGCAAGACGAAATATCTCCTGTCATCAAACAAGCAGTGGTCGCACTTGCGACTTGGCTCTCACGACACTGTTGACAGTCATAACTTCGAAGTGGCGGCTACACGTCATATCAACCGAATGGACGAGAACACTCCAGCTCTGAAAGTATTTGACGTAGTATCCGCCTGGCGAAGCAGAGAAAGAGGAAGACCACTCCGTTGGAGAGATCAGATGGAAAAGTACCTGGCTACTCTTGGAATCTCCAATTGGCGACAAACAGCGAAAAGTAAGAATGACTCGGGCGCTGTTGTAATCTCGGCTATAACCGTATAAGAGATATCTACGCCAATAGAGAAGAAGAAGGTTTTCAATGAAGCCGTAATTTTTTCGGAGTTCATTTTTTGGCAGTAATGCTTGATTTATATTCTCAGTTTGTCCTCTCATAACAAACATATTTATTGTGGAACAAGGAATATAATAACTCCAACAGAGTCGGTTGTTCGAGCAACCATGAATCGGTTTCGTACCACATTTATTCTACTGGATAACACGCATCGTTAGAGATGTCATATAGTACACGCCAAAGACGCTATTGAAGCATTTGAGCATAGTATCAACGAAGACCCCAATTAAGCTTTCTACCAAAGATCTTGGATGGCGGCTTTACAAAATCCAAATGTTGCAAGAATTGAAGTCGAAGGGACATGGGTACGTCAAAAAACAAAATTCTCGCATTTGATAATCCAGAAGCCATTGTTTAGACGCTGTAATATCCTCAAATATTGCTGTTTCTGAGCTCAATCGGCAGAGAGAATCATTGGTTCATATTTCTTCAAGAATGGCGCGTACCATAATGTTTGGGTCAATAGGGAACACAATAGAGTCGTCATTAATGACTTTTCGTGCCTAATTTGCTCCTTCAAGGCTTTTAGTTGCGCCCAGACGACACTACATTCAAAAATAATAAATTTTTTGGAGGAAACTTTTGGTGAACGCATTATCACACGTCGTGGGCCGATGTGTAGCCTCTAAGATTGTGCGATTTAATACCTGAAAAAAGTGGTCGAAAATTATTTCTTTTCAAGAAAGAATACTTACTAAATACTGAAGATTTGAAATAAGCTGCCATGAATATTCGCTAATATAGTATATGGTATATAATAATTGATTTTGGGATTTCTTCTGGAGGGGATTTAACATATTTTTAATCTTCATGTAACTTCGTAAATTCTTCTGAATTTAAATTTCTATTTTCCGTACCCTAATTTCATGATAGTACCTGACTTTATGAATCTATCTATTAACTACTTCGCACTGGTAAATTGTCTTATTACTTTCCTCTAGCAAGTGACCGTATTTGTAAATATCTTGTAGTCGATTTTGACTGAAACTTCTTCTGATATCAATTTTTCATCAATTTTTTACTATTACCAAGCTATCATTCTCTTAATTTGTGAGGTTTTTGAACCCCGAAATTCCCTTTCCTGATCCGTCACTGGATATCTGCATCCAACACTACTACAATTTTGCTCAACAGTGTACAAAAAAATATGAAATATCAGAATAAATGTCAACTAATATATTGAAATAATTGAATTATGAAATAGAAATTTAAAAGATGTAAATATTTTTAATATTTTTGTGTAATTTACACTACAAGTCTTTTCGCATTCAGCAAAGTCAGACCACACAAATGTTGCAAGTCTGGAAACTGCTTTTACTACTAGCAGTGCTCTTAAAGCTTCAGGTAAGTTACAGCGTTAACTTAGAAACGCTTTCTGTATGAAATAAATGTGTTGTTGCTTTCTAGCGTGCAACGTCGGAGTTTGCAATAGATTACAATGCGCTTGACATGATACCCGTTAGGGAGACAGAGGAGAAGAGCGTAAACGAGGTTTATAGAGCAAGCGATAATGATTCCCAGAACGGCAAAGCATGGGACCAAACAAAGCTTTGGGTGGTTGTTGTTTCGTCGATTTCATTGTGTTTTCTCATATTGCCATTAGTCATCTATTTATTGTGCCCCAGCGCATGTATTTGTGGATGTAAGCCAGTTACGGTGCAACGTACTGGAAATAATTTATAATTGCAATGATTATATTTTCGATAAAACTGTTTAGAAGATGTATTCAATTTGTTGGGATGAGCGAAATTGAGAAAATATTACAGTGAATTTGTGGAGGCAATGAGATGGGAGGAATAAAGCTTGAACTTAACTACTGGCAGAGGTGTGTAAAGAACCAAGGCAACTTATAGAGATATTCACAAGCAGATTTCTTGATAAATGCTTACATATAAAGCCTTGACTAAAGCTTACAAGATCAATATTCACGATCTATTTTACGGTAACCCCTTTATAGAGGGTTACTGAAATAAGTAAATTAAAAAAGGTAATTTTTTTCTTACTCTGTGGTTTAATTCCTCTTTAATTAAACTATTTCTGTATTCGTAACGCGACTACCTAAATTTTTACCCGAAACTTTAACCGATTTTTTTATAAACGAACTAATCTAATAAACCTGTTTTCTCGAAGTTTGAGATTTTCTTTAATTAAATTCTTTCTGACTTCGCAACGCGACTACGTAAAACTTTACCAAAAACTTTACCCAGAACTTTAACCGATTTAATGTATAAAAAACTAATCTAATAAACCTATTTCCTCGAAACTTAGCATAGATTTTCCTTAAATACATTTCTTTGGCAACAAGCAACAAAAAAAAATTATCTACTATTTTTTGAAAATTCAGAAAAGACAAAAAATTATTGAGTTTTTTATGTAGCTGCCCTTTTGGGAAAATTTTGTTTCTCAGTTTGGAATCTAACCGTCATTATGACATTTGTATTGATTGAAAATCTACACATTTTGATTTTAGGAGATCAGAAAAGTGGGAATTATGACAAGATGGCAACACGTTCTATCCCACTCGGTCTCAAAAAAATGAAACATAGTTTTTTTTCTGAAATTTTTCCATATTATAAAATAACTGATAAAAAAATTTCTGGTAAAATGAATAAATAGATATTTCAAAATTTTTAATATTTTTAAATTTTTTTAAATAATAAATAAATAAATATTTTTAAATTTTCAATAATTTTTTAATTTTTTTTTTAATAATAAATAAATAAATATTTTTAAATTCTCAATAATTTTTTAATTGTTCTAAATAATAAATATATATACATTTTTAAATTTTCAGTAATTTTTAATTTTTTTTGCTATGAACTACCCTTTTTCTATAGTTATTAAGTATGTAAAAAATAATAACGTTTAGAATACAAGCTTGAGCCGGCACACTGCAATTAAAAATCTAATAACAAACGCTAACATATTCTTCGAAATACAATTTAAGTTAACAGATGAATTATTTTTTCACATAAAACAGCGAGCAGAGTACCGATTTCCAATATCTCCGCTACAAATGGACTGTAGGTGTATTCACTGATAATTACAATAAAATTGAGTGCAATTATGAGCCACCTTTGTAATCTTGTTTTGTTTATATATTGTCGACAAATAGCCGGCAGTTTCAGTTTCACTGCATTTCACCAAGAGTTAGGAAGTATTTTTTCTTACTAAAATGTACAATAAATTGTTTTTATTATTGTGTGTGCTGTTTGCAATACAGGTTAGTGCCACTGTATGGCAAAGAATTTTAGAAAAAATATTTATAGTTGACATTAGTTTACAGCATTTGCACACCCATTGGAAAAAGATAAGGATACACAAGAAGTAACCGATATTAAGGTGCCAAAAAAGCAAAGCATAATATCAGATGCATCTGGTGTGCAGGAGTTCAAAAAAGACATAGTGAGTCACTTAATATCAACCCTTGGGGACGAGGAAGGAGACGAAACTGGTGTCCTAAGTGCGCAATTGTCTTCAGCAGAGATAGATTTGCCATGCGTGCAAAATGATGCTGTTAGAATACATGTGCTTAGAAGCAATTTTCCGTTGCCAGAGCGCCTTTTCCATGCACCAAAGAGATGTTCGGAGGAAGAGAATAAATGAAGCTTAGATGAAATTAAATATAAATTACTCTTTTAGAATTTATAAATTTGTTTTTTAATATTTTGACTTTGGTATTTTGTATTATTAGCAAGGTCTTTTACAACTACAAAGAAAAAAAAAATAAACAAACTATTTGGTAGTCGAGAAAGTATTTTCGCTATCAGCTATACGAGTATGAACCACATAGCCATAACTGAAAGTATTTATACTCAACACTGGGTGCTACTATAAAAATTAATATTATATTTATTATTGTTGTTGTTTTTCGGCGAAAAACTGCAACAAGTAATTTTCATAGGCTTCTCTTGAAGCCAACTTTACTCCATTAAGGTAGTTCTGCATTGACCTAAACAAATGGTAGTCCGATAGGGCAAGATCAAGGCTATATGGTGGAGGCCATATTTCCTACCACTTATAGCAGAAATTGGGCATATGTCAGCAATTATTACCTAGTCATCTACATAGACAAGTGACTTTACAAAAACCCAGCAAAAAATAGTTCAGCAGTGTAAAATTTCACCATCTTTGAGGCCAGGAAACAGGCACACAACCTTCAATAAAATAATTTTTTCGTTGGCTGGATGGCACATAGCGTTGTCTGGGCGCCACTAAAAATCTTGAAGGAGCAAATCGGGCACGAAAAAGTCAATAAGGATGGCTTCATAGTGCTCTCCATTGACCATAACATTATGGTAGGCTTCATTTTTGAAAAAATATGAACCAATGATTCCCTTTGCCTAATGAGCACAGGCAACCGCGAGTTTTGCGAATTTCTCTGCGTCTATCTTCTAGATTATTAAAATTACAAATTTTACTATTTTCTTTACTATCGTAGTCATTCAACCACACGTGAGTTTCATCGTTGAACAAATCCATTTTTAAATTATATAATTATTAATATTTAATATTTATAAGATAATAAATGTTTGTGTTTTTTGTGTAATAAATAACACCACTTATTTCCTGCTGGGTAATTGGTAAAAGTTCCGAGTATTAAAATCATACATCACTTCGGTCCGCTGCAGCACAAGTTCAGTTGCAATAAGCATTTCTGGGAAGCGGGAAGTCTGTTCGGAATTATGACGTCATTTTCAAGAATATTACTACTATTGAGCGCATTTATAAAGCTGCATGTATGTTATTTATAAGTTAAATTAATTGCAAGTTTTTTGTTTGGGACAGGAGCCGCTGAAAGTCAAAAATGATTCAATGCTAGACGGAGTTCCTTTGTTTGTCGTGTTCGTGTTCCTTTCAATATGTGTTCTCTGGTTCGCAGCAGTATTTATATCTTCGTGGTGTTGTAAACAAATACCTCACAGAAAAGGCGTACCTATGTACATAATACTGAACTGAGAATTCATACAGTTCAGATTGTGAAATTATAACCTTAGATTAATTATAAGAATGTATATTTTTTAAAATATTTATAAATCAATAAAAACTAAACTCAGCAAGTAAGGAGGAACATTTACTGAACATTTCTGATACAATTGAATTCAAAATGCGTTATTTGATGGGACCGTGAAAGAGTTGCAACCACATTTGGTATCCTATTTAAATATTGGGTAGTCGAAAAGTCAACGGTATTGCTGGAAACTGTAGGGATAATAAGCTTGCTAGGACAAGTAATTCAGTCTCAATAACAGTGGAATGGGAACTAGTAACAATTCCTTTGGCTTCCAGTGACTCACAACGCGACTATTGGGCCTCATACCAAATCAGCAAATTCTAATCGACAATAAGCAGCTGGGCAGTCACAAGGTCCTTCTGGCCAAGGGTAAATAACAAGAGGCCCTGAGAATTCTCTCTCAGGAAGGTCCACCTTTCAATGGCTGTAGAAGTTCTTAATTGACCCTGTCCAATCCGTATTCATGCAGCAAGATTGAATATCTTAGCGGATGCCAGCATCAGCTGTTTTGAAGAAGATAAGATAGAATCATATCAACACTGTTCTCACGGCTGTTGGATCTATGTAATCGGAATGGACCTAGATTTTTTGTCCGGCCAAAGATTGTCAAGTAGGCAGAACTCAGCCACTACAAAACAACACTCATCCCAACACTTCCTCCTCAAATGTCTCGATTTTGCCAGATCAAGCCAAAACATCTCAGATGTCATACCTTTAGCCATCTAGTTGAAATAGCGGAAATAGAAATAAAACACCTAAGCAGATTTGTGATGGGATCAAAGAGTTTTGCCTGTAGCTCCGGTTGCTGATTTCCAACTGTAGAAGTTTTTTCGTTTGGCATCACAAAGGACTGTCTATAAGAATCTAATTATGATCTCCTCGTAGTAATGAGGGATCAGCCATTGAGCCTAACTGAACTTAACACAAGGTCATGTTAATATCAAAAAAATATTCTCTCCGAATCAATATGAGATCTCACAGACGGACTAGTATTTTCGGTTAACCCTTATATGAAGTTTTACGTCGTTATACTCCGATTTCAATCATTTTCACACTGTATGAGGAATTGCTTGAAGTACTTGTTTTCAGACAGTTTGGTTGATATAAACTTTGTTGATTATGTATTATGTTCTTTAAAATAGAGAGATAACCTTTTTCTTTTTTAGCTCTTTAAGATGTGAAATTAAACTTTTGGGTGTATTTTAGCTTAATCTAAGTAATAAGATTAAATAAAATGCCGCTTAATTTCTACTATATGGACCACCCTTTCTTCTATGGATGGTTGTACGGTACCATATTCTAAGAAACACAATTTTAGTTGTAAGATGATTTGTTTTGAAGATAACCGGTTCACATTACCGATAATACATGCACACGAACTCTAGGTGTATTGGGTGATAATTACTACAAAGTTCAATGTAATTTAAGATTATTCTTGTTGTGTTTGCAGTTAGTACTATAAAATTACTATAAATTGCAGGCGAATGAATGATTATTCCAGTCTTATTGCATCTCACTTATCGTTAGGAGGTATTTTACTTTAAAAAATGAACAGCAAATTGTTTTTATTATTCTGTATGCTGTTTGCACTACAGGTTGGTCAATATATGTGACAGAATTTAAAAAAAAATATTTATAGTTGACTTTAGTTCACAGCATTTACACACCCATTAGAAAATAACAAGGATTTGAAAGAAATCGCCGACAATAAGCCGCCAAATGAAAAAACCTTAATACCGGATACACCAGGTGTGCAGGAGTTCAAAAAAGGCTTAGTGGACCACTTAGTAGAAAGTCTTGGGAGCGAAGAAGGAGACGTATCTGGTGTCTACAGCGCTCAACTGTCTTCAGCGGAAATTGATTTGCCCTGCACAAATGATACCGTTAGAATAGCAGTTATTAGCAGCAGTTTTCCATTGCCAGAGCGCTTTTTCCATACACCAAAGAGATGCTCGGAAGAAGTGCAGTGAATAAAATAATAAACCAAAGAAATAAATAATGTTAATGAAGTGACGAATCATAGTAGTGCCATAAAAAATGTTCGAAAAACTTTGAAAGAAAGTATTGTGAGTTTTGAAATTTTGTTTCTCTTATATGAAATCAATATTTTAAGTTACGTCTTAAATATATTTCCCTTGCTTAAAGAAATTTAGAAAAAAAATTTCAAACAACTTTTCAAAATATATTTAAAAAAAAATTTCAAAATGTATTTCAAAAAAATTTGAAACAAATATTTACAAAAAAATTAAAACTATTAAAAAAACATTTGAAAAAATTAAAAAACTAAATTTGAAAAAAAAAAATGTGAGTTTTGAAATAAATTTTAATTTGAAGCAGAATTTTTTGTTTTTTGGTATAGCTAAAATATAATTCTCTTGAATCTATATACCTTTAGATTTTTTAAAATAATTTGTAATTTTATAGCTTGTTGCTTTTCAAAAAAGTTTTGAAAACAAAATTTTGAAATAAATATTAAAAAAAAAAATTTTGAAAAAAAATTTAAAACTAAATAAAAAAAAAATAAAAAAAAAATAAAAAAAAAATTTTTTTAATTCAAAAAATGTTTGAGTTTTGAATTAACTTTTTATTTGAAGGGGGTATTCTAGTCTAGAAATTTAAAAAAATGAATTTTTTTTATATTTTCAAAGTTTAACTATTCAAGAATATGTGTAGAAGAGGATTTTTCAAAATTCAAATTATTTTCGGAGATATAGGCATTTTTCTGACCCGGCATCCAAACTGGTTCGGCCGGAACGCGAAACTTTAAACTCGTTTTTCTCACTTTTTCGAAACGATCCCCCCGATTGCTACTAGACCGATTTACTTGAAATTTTTACAGAGTCTTCTTTATAGGCTTGTCTATGGTTGTAACTAGCCCTATCCCAAAATTTTTATTTTTATTATTTTTAAGAAATTCAAAATAGTCAGAAAAAGTGATAAAAAAAAATTTATTCAGGCAGTCGCCATTTTGTGAAAAAAAATGTTCCCCACTTTTCCGTAGTTCCGACCATTGCGACATTATTCTAGATTAATAATCTTATTTTTTGTGGTTTCAGATAACTAGGAGGGTTGAAATCATGGGCATGGTCATGTGGAAATTTTTAGAGACCCCCCACTTCGTCAGCTCATAATTTTTGAAATTTTTTACTTCATTTAGTTTTTAATTTTTTTCTGTACTCTTCAAAAATTAACAAATAACTAATAGAAAAAATGGATGGTAAAAATATTAATTGCCTTTTTTTCACGACACTTTAAAAATTACCTGAAATTCATGCTTCTAGACTAGAATACCCCCTTAAGCGGAATTTATTATTTTTTGTTTCGTCTTAAATATAATTCCCTGGAATATATGTATCTTTAAATTTTTTAAAATACTTTGTAATTTTATAGCTTGTAGCACCACATTTTTGTTTAAAAAATTAGAAAATGTATATGTATGCACATATGTATGTACATATATTTTAATTTAAAAAAAATTTCTCAAAGATCAAGTTGCATAACAACGTTTAAAAATGCTTTCATAAGAAGTCAGTTCAATAGAAAACTCTAATCTTATTCAATACTTTCAAAACGAGCCTCTGAAAAAGGTTGTTAGTCAAAAGGTTACCAAATATATATCTAACATTACAATTAATTAGATGCCAATATTGATTTTCACTTGCACATAAAAACAAATTTCGAAATTCAAAAAAACTTTTTGTTTTTGTCACAACTCACCTTTCCAAGTCAGTGGCAAATTTCTTTTTAATGTCATTGCACATTTATTTTTTAAGTCGAACAAACGAATTTCATCAATTGCAAAAAGAAATCGGTAAAGTTCGCAACTAAGTACATTAATACATACATACATACATAAATATAGGTATGTATGTACATACATATGTATTTGCACACAATTGCCCCACAATGACGAAAACACAAAGCTTCACACACTCATACACACATAGATGCACACGAGTTTGCTTGCTGTCATTAGCCGAGCATAGCAAAAGTGCCAATTTCAATCAGTGATGAAAAGTACGAGCGAAACTTTCCATTTAAGTACGACAAAAGTCCGTTTGACAAAAGACAAAATTAAATTTCGTGCAACATCTGCACATAGTCAAGTCAGCGCGCATTGTCGCATTGATGAATTGAAGTGAGTTTCATTTTGGCATTTATTTAATCGCCATCACATACATATGTGCACATGCAGCAACATATATACACATCAATGTTTGTATATACGTAAATACATATATAAGTAAGTAAGTATTCGTTGGCAACAATTCGAAATGAAAAACTCATCGGCCTGCGGGCCAACGATTATTGTGCTGAAATGAGCTTGCCACACAGAATGCATTAAAAGTGAAAAGTACACAACTTGATTGAAATTTAAAAATAAAGGTTGAAGCCCAGAATTTTGAACAACAACACAGCAAGAATAATAATGTATGAATATTAAGTCTGTCCTCGAGCGCTGGGCAGCAGGTGGAGGAAAATATGTTACTTAACTTTCTTAATAAAAACTCTTCAAATGAAACAAGATAGCTTAGCTTTTTAAATACTGAGGCGAGGCCTTCCAAAGGCACCAATTGTGACTGCTAGTGATAGCCTTATTGATCCCAATATAACATTCAATAGTTGGAAACAGGGCTTATAGCAGTAGACGTCTACCACGTTTGATAAGAAAAACACAATTTTATGATTCCAAATATGTCTCTAAACATTAACACACTTGCTCCAACGATCCTCCAATATGTATCCCTGAGTGAGACTCCGGAAGGTCTGCAAAATACGCTTAAACAGCCGTTATGACCTCTTCGTTTGACGAACAACGCTTGCCACGCATAAATGTTTGAAGTTCTGGAAATAAATGGAAGACGCTGGGGACCAAATCTGGTGAATACGGTTGACGCTCCAACAATTTGAACTTTAATTCATGGATTTTAAGCATTGTCGAAATGCACTAGTGACACGGTGCATTTTCCTGAATAAAAATAATTTTTTTTCTTCTGCAAACCCGGTCTTTTTTCACGAATTTTTTCCTTCAACTGATCCAAAGGGTTGCAATAATATTCAGAACTAATTTTTTTTATCAGTTTGCAAGTAATCCACAAACAAAATTCCTCTCTCATCCCAAAAAACTTATGCCATAAACATTTTGGCCGATTTCCGGACACTAACTCGTTTCGAAGCCGAACAACCAGGTTCACACTACTCTTTAGACTCTTGTTTTGATTCAGGATCATGGTGATAGACCCAAGTCTCATCCATAGTGATGAATCGACGCACAAAATCCACTTAATTTTTTTTTAAATACTCCAAATATTGCTGAGAAAATCGTCTTTCATTTCCGTAAAAAAATTTCTAATTAGGTGAAATTAGTGTAATCCATTATGATCTCAATATTTGTAGCTAAAACTGAAATTTTTATAATGGTTGTATTACAGAGCTTTTGCTTGGATTTTTACCTAACCTTCCTAAAATCCATTATAATAATGCTATATCGCAATTTCCAAATACAACACTCACACATCACTTTTCATTTAATAAATTTATATATTTCAAAAAAAAAAAAAAAATTAAAAATTCTTAGAAAATTTACTCGGTCAAAGGTACTTCAACCTTAAAATGAATGTCCGTTTGTTGATAACGTTATTCAAAGAAAAGCAGTAAGTAATTGAACTCTGTCCGAGTGAACTAGTTTTAAACATTTAAAAAATAAGACGCTTAACGGTCGAAAAATATTTACGCCTCATTGGTGTATCTTGCGGAAATAAAAATGAAAAAAATTGTTTTTAATTTTCGAGCAAGCGTCGCATTGCAAAATATTAATTATTTAAGCGTACTTACTATTAAGTAGTAACGCAATACAAAATGATAACAAGCAACACTGACAATTAAATATTTTGCTCCCATAAATGCACACCCACAGACATAAATACTGTATTATAACAGCAGAGTTAACGCTAGTTTGGAGCTAGTACTCTTTTCCGGCGCACTCCCACACTATTCAAGCACGCAGCAAGCTTCGCGGTATTTACGACCGTTGGTGTGACATAACACGAGCGCCGCAATGACGACGTCGTCACATACAAATGCTCATTAATAAGTACGTCAAGCGACGCTTCAAAACCTAGTTAATAAAGCTGTATATTCAGTGTTCAGTTGCGAAAGACGATTTCTGGGTTAATCGCAGGTGTGCAACTGCATTTGCGTTTACTTTTTTGATTAACGCATTTCGAAAATAACGATGTCAACGTGACATTTGCTTTTCATATGATTTTCACACCGATAATGTTGTGAGGTAAGTGGAGAAATGAAGACAGGTAATGTTGGGAAAATGGTGGGGATAGTAATACAACAGGAAAAAATTAAGATTGTTTCAAAATTCCTGAGATACATTTTAACAAATTTATATTCATTAATTTTTTTTTTTTTTTTTTTGTTTTCATAATGCAGAGAGTAAGTCTGACTATAAAATGGAGTGAGAAAGGGATTGAGAGAGAACTCATTCAACTGGTGTAAGCACATGACTTCGCAGTAACTGAAGTTGACGTTTTTTCATGTTTCAGAAATTATTAGTAAAAAAAAAATTTAAAAAAAAAAAAAATTAATAAAATTAAAAATAAAAATTGAGAAAAAAAAGGAATATTTGAAAAAGAAATAAAAAATTTTTTTGGAAGTTGCTGAAAATTGTCGCTTTTTCTTGTTAGAGATATTATTAGTAAAAAGAAAACATAATTAAAAAAAAATTTAAAAAATATTTTGAAAAAAAAAATGTTGAAAAAAAAATTAAAAAAAAAACTGTTTTTAAATTATAAAAACAATAAAAAGCATATTCTGGAAGTTGGTGGTGATTAAACTTTTAAGAGCATAATCAATTCAATTGTAATTTTTTCGAATTTTTTTGAGTTTGGTATAGAAAGTTGCACAAAAATATAATGTATATTTAAATATGTGCTGTATGTGTTACACTCTGAATATTACTGAACATACTTATAATTCATAAAAATTATTACAATGATTACAGTAAAAATGCGTGCTTTAGGTCAGATAACCTGGTGAAGTTAACATATGTATAATTATTTTTAAGCACCAAATATACTCAAAATAACCTAAAATGTCTTTTAAACTATTAAAATTTAAGCCAAATAGCTTTCTGGAATTTTTAATAAAATTATAAAAAAGTGCTCTTTTCCATTTTGCCTTTCAGTCTTTGCTTATTTCAAAGAATTTATAAATGTATGTACACGTTCCATTACCACAAAAAATTTTCTAACTCCATCGTAAAAGTATAAAATGCTATATTTCCAACGAATAGCTTAAGCATTAATTGTTGCACGATTTCCTAGCAAATGTCCAAATTAGATTATGGCAATTTCCTTTGCTGTCAACAAATCAAATTAATTTTCAGCAATTAAAAGCTGCACACCATAATCTGCCAAGCACACTCATTTAAATCTTCTACGCAACAAAGAATTCTCTTCATTTGCCAGAAACCGCACAGCAACAACTAAAATAACAACAGCAAATTCTTTACTTGCAATTGTTTCGAAATCCCGACAAGCGCGGCGCCTAAGCAACAATACAAAAAAAAAAAGAAAAAAAAAAAATTCACGTCATTGTGCACCTAACGAGCCTGTACTTTTGCGTGCTGCCGAGCAATTTATTTACATACACACAGCTTAATGTGGTCAACCAGCAGAAATGCCGTAACGGCCAATGGCAAATCCCTAAATGTTCTTAAATTTCATTTTTTTCCATTTCGGTTTGCCATTTCTCTACGTTAGAAACTCGCCGCTTGATATTTTTGCCGTCATCACAGTGCGGCTTAATAGTCTCATTTCCTTTTCCGCTTCCTGCTTTGCCAACGACAACAGCAAAGAAATGGCAAGTGCGCTATTCAGGCGCGTCATAAGCTGAACGTTATAGGCGTTCATGTACACAGTTAATTCACTTTTGAGTTGAAAATTTAAATAAATGGAGTTCAGGCGACCGGGCAAAAATGTGTGGGAGTTCAGCTAATACTAGATTCGGTGCAGCTTGTTGGATTTGGGACAAATTTAAATATTTTGATTAAGTTTAAGATGATAATTGTAACGGAAGTTTAAAAATTATATTTACATATTATAACAGTATACTGGAGAAAGCTTGGAAACTTTTGAAGAAATACAGCTATTATAATCTTGATAGTTAGTTAGATTCATACACGTATAAGTACCCAAAAAATGGTCATGATATAGCATATTTTCAAAATATTTTTTAGCTTAACTTCATGTCAAGGATTCTTCATTTTCATACCTAGTTATGTGAATAAGTGAGAGGACTTATTATAACAATTTTCCAAAACGTGCGTCTCACAAAATGCTGTTCCTAAGAAACCCCTGTTCGCCAGCTGTAAAGGTTATTCACATGTGTTTTTTAGGTTAGATACATTTTAGAGAAACCTTGTCAGCTTTTCCGTCTGCCTGTTTAGATGCCAAAAATGATAATATGAAATATTTGAGTGCAAAGAATAGGTATTCCTAATTATTTTAAGATTAAAAAGTAAATTTTGAATGCAAACTGAACTACATATCGTCACCTAAACTGCAAAGTACATATAACCTATTATCAAAGAAAACGAAATTGGGTTTTTTATCACCTACGACTCACTATATTATGTTACATACTTGTAGCGTAAAATTTTCAGATTCCGCCGTCAGATATAACCAATATATAACCATTGAATAACCGAAACTCTAAATTTGTTTAAATGTGGATGTTTTCTCTTATATCGTTTTTCCTTCCCCTGTTAAGTGATGTACGTTATTTTCCATTCTAGGTGACGATATATCTGTTTAAAATGCATGCCAAACTTCTGCCCTCTAAGTAAGACAAGTTACGCCTTCTAGGTTAATGACAGCAAAAGGTATAAACTGAAAATTTCGCCTCTGGATTGCGGTACCTAATGAAGGGCTGAGTGAATGAGATATACTATACATATAAAAGGTTTACGAAAAAGAACCACCTTATGTTAAAAGATAATAGAACAGTAAATGTTATCAAAAAGGATTATTTTACTTTGCATAACACAAGCAGATAATTTTAAGCCATTTATGATTTGAAGAAATGTCAACCAATAATGCCGCATGGCCTCGTTTGCACACCTCCATCTGTTTACGCCAACTTTTGTCCACTCGGACTCAGCATTCTGGCTGGAATTTCGACTATAATGCGCTGAATATTGTGAGCTCCTCAAGCCGGTTGATTGGCATAAACCTTAGATTTAACATACCCCAAGAGAAAGTATTTTATTGAAACTTCTAAATCGCATGATCTTGTCAGCCATTGTGAAAGAAATAAAGTCTACCATATCGAAATCCAAACCAAGTGGTAAATTTTTGGGAATGCAATTACGCTTCCTGACCCACACGAGGATTTCACTCGCCCCAAAGGAAGCAATTTTCGCTGTTAACTAAGCCGTTAAACCAGAAATATGTCTCATCAGAGAAAATGATTTTTTGATGAAAATCTTCGTTGGTTTCCAACACAATTTTATAAAAATGCAGAGCCAGATTCAACCGCAAAATTCACCATGTTATCTTCGAAGAGCGACCCAACTGTTGAGACCGATGTCGAACCGACTGATTGGCCTCAATACTAGCCTGAACGGCACTGATGTTTTCTTCAATACGGGTTTTTTAATGGTACGGGTGCATACTACGAAACATTTTCGATTTTACAATTATACGTTGGATAGCGATTCGGAAGGATTGATAGATTCTGTATGTACATATGTTCACTCTCTCAGTTGTTAAGATATCGATTTGAAATTTCCTACGCATACTTTTTCTCTCCAAAGATCTACTTATTTGTTGGCCTCGCCGGTATCAGACCTCTATAAGACATAGCTGCCATACAAACTAACCGATCAAACTCAAGTTCTTGTATGAACACCTTATTTGAGAAGACATCCTCACAAAATATGCGGCTTATAAATGAAAAAAAACTTTAAAGTCTTTAAAATATGGTGTGTGTTTTGAAAGCCCCAATACGATCCAACTTCTTCATAGACACCCCACCAATAATGAAAATGCTTATGTAAGCGCTACAACCGAAAATGGCTTTCATTTCCTCGAAAAAAAATTGAATTTTCAATGCGCATTGACAACTAAAAATTTTACGTTTTTCGCATACACTACACACGTAGATTTATGTATGTGCCTGTGTGGGAGCATGCATAATGTACGCAAATTTCCAGACACTCTGTCACCATTTCGCAAACATTTACGATTGCCTGGTGTTCCATGCGCCTGTGGCGTCTCTCTACTTCCACCAACCCACAAAAAACAAACGTTCGCTTTGTGCGCCACATCCGGTTTATAGCCGTTGGCTGACCGTTTCGTAATAAAAATCCATACCCACAGCGTTGCCAGCTCTTCTCCATATATCGCGCTCGCTACTTTTATTTGAGCGCAGCAGAGCGTGCATATTATGAGCGTAAGTGCGTAACTTTTATTGGCTTTTAACATTCTCTTTTCGATGCAGAATTTTCACTAAGCTGATTTGAATTCTGCGGTGTGTTTTACTAGATTTTTTACTGACTTCACTATCACTTGTGTTTGCTATAAATATTAGTGCTTTTTATATGAATTACCATAATTTGAAGTTAAATGTTCACGCAATTGGGCGTGATGATTTTGAATATTTCAGAGGTTGACCTTGACTGGAGTTCTATGGAAAAAAATTGTTGGTGAAAATTTCGCATTTAATGAATATATATACATACATATACATATGACATATATATGGTATATATATGCGTGTATAATACAACCCACATGTATAATACATTATTTTGCATCAAAAAATATTTGGAAAACCGAATTTCTAAGAAATAAATGGAAAATATAAAATTTCTTTTCGTAAAAGCTACGTATATTAATATAGATGTGGGTAAAAAAATTAAGCCTAAATTGAGTAACATCAAAACTAAAAAAAATTAAAAATAATTGGAAAATATTAATATTCAAAAATAAATTTGAAATATTAATATTTGAAAAAGAAGGTATATAAGACTATTTAAGTAAGCAATTTTTTTGACAGCTAGATGCTGTAATCATCCGATTAGAACAATTTCTTCGGAGATTGCATTATTCCGTAGAATAATGGTCCATGCTAAATATCAAGAAGATATGTCTTCAAATGCAAAATTTTTCCATGCAAGCAATGAATTCCCATTTTTCAGTTTGTATGACAGCTATACAAGTATATGTTGTAGTGTTGCCATATCAGCGTAACCGAAAAATGAGCAGCGTCTTGAGGAAAAAAGATCGCGTGAAATATTTCATATCGATATCCGAAATATTTCTCGAATATAAATGAAGAATCCCTGTGGTATACCTGCGAAGCAAATATGACTGTGTAAGCAAACGTTAGACAACACTAAAAGCTCCATCAGGATCGGGAAGGATCTCTCAGAGCCGTTCGAATCCAAGCAAGGTTTCAGACAAGCATACCTACCCTTATCGTATGACTTCTTTAAGTTATTGCTTTAGAAAATAATACGAGTTGCAGAGCTGAATCGAGAAGGCACCATCTTCTTTTAAAGTGTAAAGCTGCTGGTGTACGCCGATTGTATTGATATCATTTGCCGGGCCGTAAGTAGGAGTGTACGAGAGAAAGGTTTTGCGGATATTATGATTATGTGCTCATTGGCCACGGCGAAGACCGCAGTCTGTACGAAAATGCGCTGGTCATGTTGTCCGGATGGATGAGAACACTCCAGCTTTGAAGGTATTCGATTCAGTATCCGTCGGTGGAAACAGAGGAAGAGAAAAAACTCCACTGCATTGGAGAGATTAGATGAAGGAGGATGCAGCTAAACTTGATCTCGAACTGGCTCCAAATAGCGAACATAAGAAATGACTGGCGTGCTGTTCTTAACTCGGCTATAATAAAATGTTGATTGAAATATAATTTATTTTAAGGAAAACAAATAAGGTTCCATTATACGTTCAAACAAATTCGAAAATTGCTATAACAAAACAGCTAGGCTTTTACTAAAATAATTAGAAAAGAATTTCAAAAAAATCGGAAGTTTTTCCAAATTTCAATTCGTCAACTTCTCTTGACTTACAGAAACACCTTACACATACAACGACAACCAAATTGCGAACATTCTCAAGATAAATGATTTTCAGCAGAAAACTTTTCATGGAATTTTCATTGTCAAACAAAAATAACAAACATTTCTGGCACGAAAATTACTGACGATGTTGTTGTTGTGTTGCGCCTGACTGCTGCGTTATAATTAACACGCCATATGGTTTTATTATGGCACTAAAGTGCTCGAATTTCATTTCACCCTCCTCAAAAAAAGTTATTTAATTTTTTTCCTTTTTTGTTTTTGTTGTTATTTCATTTTTTAGACACGCTACTGCTTTTAAAATTTATTTACGGGTTTTGTTGCAGCGGTCATGCCTTGGTGCACCTGCCACATAATGAATGACAGTCAGGTAAGCAAACACACATGCTCATATATGAACAAAGAGACATACCCACATAAGCCACAAATGTTTACATGTGTGTGTAGGTATAGTTATATGAGCAACCAGCCGGGAATCATGGCAGTTTGTTGGGTGCTCAGTCGCTGGGGTGACATATTATTGTCGACATTACTGTCTTGGCTTGGTCACACACGCTGCGGAGTATGCAAAAATCACTTTACTTTAAATAGTTTAAATATGTATACTCGTATTAGGGTTGGCCAAAAAAAAAACTAATTTTTGTTTTTCGCTTGGTAGTCTGAAATATATGTTGATGGAACTCATACTTGGAGTGCATTTGATAAAGCTATTTTTTCAAGTTTTTCAAGTGGTTGGAAGAGAGATTTGAGTTTTTTAACTTATAATAAGACAAAATAGAACACTCTTTTGTTAAAATGAAGAGCCCGTACTTGGAAAGATTTTCTTAGAGTTGTCTAAGAACCTGTTATTTCTAATAAGATAGATTTTCTATTCTAAGAACGAAGCTTATTGAGAACCTAGAGTTGTCTAAGAATCTAGATTACCTATATGGTTTTCTCTTTATCCACCCTAATGTGCAAATAGTTTTGTCTGTGTGCGCATACACCGGTGCTTTATGACACATAATTACAGCTGCTTGTAATTACAGTTGTAAAAAGTAAAAATAACGGTAAAATGTCTCACGGTTACATGCATTTGCACACGAATGGCTGGCAATGAAATGCTTTTCTATTTTTAACTTCGCATTTATTTGTACATGCTCCGGATTCGAGAACAGTTAAAATGACTTTTAATAAGAGACGGCATAGCAGATAGATGTGCATTTGAGGAAGCTGTGGAAGAAAAGTATTTTTTAGTATATAAATCAGATTAATTAAATATTAAAAAATATGCAAACATTCAAAAAACTTGCAAAATTGTCTCGCCAAACTCTGCTATATATTATTTATAACATTATATCACTCGACGCAGTTTGAAAAAATTTTGAATTTTCAATCTCCAATTCTTCTCATTTTAGTAAGATTTAAATGCCATGCTAGTTTGGTGTTAATATCCGCTTTATTTTCATTTTTCATTTATTTCGCTTTCCTTTCTTTACGACATTTATTTTTAATACCCGAAACTTAACCGAAACAACCAACCAACCGCTCTCCTTGCACTCTGTTGACATGCATGGTCGTGTGGCTCTCAAACTTTTGCATTGCCTTTTATTGGAATTGATATTCTGTCGGCTGTCAAACTTTATGTCGCACTCAATTTAACTTTTGTGATTACTGCTTTGACCATGAAAAGTTTTTAAATGTTAATATGCAGACTTTTCAGTTTGTAATTCTCGCTATGACAAGGTCACGTGTCACGTGTACAATAATACTGATGCATAATATCGAAATCTCATATAAATATTTTATATACTTACATATGTAGATTACTGAAAGTCGGTAAAATTAGTGATCAATTTTCGAAAGTGTGAAAAGCATGGATGTACCATAGCTTCAGAAGAGAAATAATGGACTGGTAGTATTGTTGGCTTAGAAAATGTACAATTATGAGTATGAGTTAGCAATGGAATGTACATAATACCACAATAATAGTGGTTTATGGTCATTTTCGTTTTCGCTTTATTTTGTCAAAAATTTACGTGGAAAACCAATTTAATAAGGACAGACGAGGAAGCTCCAGATTTGTCAGAATACCTGCTCCCAGTTAAGAAGCATAATGAACTCCTCTCTAAGCAGTTCCTACTGTGAAGCTGTCGCAGAAATCATTCTTGCAGTCACCTGCTTGGAGTAGAACCGCCTTCTAGAAACATCAAGAGGTCATTCCTCAACTACGTCGACGACATCAGACAATACGCCGACCAGACTTCGGACGCAACTAGCTTTCGACCATTCACAGTAGAGCCATCAACATCTTCACCGACTTCGTTTCAGTGAATGGCGTATTTAGAGTCAAATCACCACCCATTGCAGACGAAGAGGTCGAGTTGCTGCGAGAAACGACAGTGACCCTTGCATACTTCGTTCTAGATACTGTTGCAGGTTAAACTCCTACTTATCCAGAATAGACCACGACATATTCAATATATGTCCTGCATCTCCGCATGACACCGGCCCCCTTATTGCATGCCCCACTAACCACAATCATCTGACACTCCTATCCTTTTGGTACGACTCCGTCAGAACAGCACGTTTCTTGGGCCTTCCGTTGGATGACGTCGATGACAACTCTTCTCTCCTCCTAATGAGGATTAGGTACCCGTTACAACAACAGCAACAACCCCTGCTCATTGCCATCCTGCATTCTGGCGTTGATTTAATAGACTTCGCATGCTCTAAGCAGGCGCTGGTCAATAACCCGCTCCTGTGCAATTGCAAGATAATTTTTGCGTAGAGGACTACGCAGGATGTCACTGAACTACTTGTTCTTAGGACTGTTCATTTAATTTTTTGGACATTGACCAACAGGCGTTCATGCAGTTAGGCTAACAATCTTGTCGGACACATGTTATCAAAGTTGTATATAGAAGTATGAGGTGGAAACATTCACTCACTTTCTTCTCAACTATCCAGTCTTTGCAAGACTGAGATTGAAACATTTCGGCAGTGATATCTTCGGCGAACCAAAAGACATACTAGAAACTGACACAAAAAAAAAGCACAAAGCGCTTTGTCGGTGTGTGAGTGTCTTTAGGGTCAGTTTTATGGGAGTTCTTGGTACCACAACGGACCGCCGTTCTAAGCTATTTAAGTGAGATTATTGTTTGGATGGAATTCTTAACTTAACCTAACCTGTAGACGCAAATTAAATAAAAGTTTCATTGAAAATATATTTTTTTCAGAAACTTGTGGAATACAATAGCAAGGCTCAATTGAACATAATTACACTTTTAGAGAGGAAAGTTAAGTTTTCAGCATTTTTCTGCTAATTCTCATGAAAAATTTTAAAACTTCGGAAGGTTTGAGGTATTTTCTGTCATCCGAGCTAGAAAATGTTTTCTTCATACACTCCCATGCTGTATGCTTTTGACTGCTTTCAAAAGAAAAGTTGTATTATGTGATGACTGCAACAAAACTCTTATTCTAATAATAATATTATTCCCATAATAGATTTCTAACACGGCATAATATATATAAATATTATTATGTATATAATTACCGTCTATTTCTAACATAAAGCACTATCTTCTTTCATTTTCACATCCGTTTTATGAAATAAAAAAATATTTTCAATATTGTACTGCGCAACGCTTTAGTTAAAATTTCAAAATAAAACGAAAGCTTAAGCAACGTTCGCCAAATAAGTCATGCATTGAAAAAAAGTTCAAGCCCAGCCCGAAAAATAACGACATCGGGTAATTCGTAATTCAATAGTTACCGCGGGACTTGCCATTATGCAATCGAAATCGTGCTACTACCATAATTTTGTGCCGACAGTACCATTTATGGCATGAAATATTAGCATAACATTGACTATATTTTAAACATTTGGCATTTGTACGCGCTGCACAGCGCTTGGCGGCAGTCAGCCGTCGCCAACGTTTAGCTTTAGCACAGAAATTCTAAATGTAGCGCTGCGGGCCAGTTAGTAGCTGAGTGTAAGCGCTATGCGGCTAGCTTTCTGACCGCAAAATCCGATTTTGTTGCTGCTCGTCGTACTTTGTGTGCTACGAGCACAGTAAAATCGTGTTGCGCATGCGTGCCGCTAATTAGTGCAAATCACGCGCTGACCGCCTCTGAGCAGCAGCTTTGATTACAGAGCAACGGAAAATATTACAATTATGCTTTTTATTTAGACGCTTAGAATGGAACTGGGCTATGTTGAGGTTAATCCGAAATTGCACAGAAAACAAGTGAATTTATTTATGTATTGTGATGTGTTTGGCTGACCGACCATATTGTAAATGAGGTTGTTGACTTTGAATAAATATTTGTGGATTGGGTGTGGGAGTTTTTGCGAGCTTTGCTGAATTTAATTGTATGCGATTAGCGAAATTTTTGCTAAATTCTTTTAGGAGACTTTATTTTAATGTGTCGATTTGCATAATTCGAAAATAAATATAGAAAAGGAGGAGGATACATAAATTAATAAACATAGGTTCTATCAAAAAGACAATCAGACCATTGATTAACTGAACTTGATATATAAAAATTTGATATTAATAATAGAAGACATTAAGACGAACTTACATTGTTTCGGAATAGCATTCATAAGCAAACCTTGGAGGAAAGTGCTGACATTGCGTCTTCTCTGTAAGTATCTTGCTTCAGTTTATGAGTTATAATTAATACTTATTTTTTTCGATAAGCGAAGAAAAAACAATATAATAGAAGCCACTCATACTGCAAAAAAATTTGAGTTTTGGTTATAAAATGGTTATATATTGGTTATATCTGATAGATGAAGCTGAAAATTTTATATAGGGAATCGTAAGCAACAAAAAACTCAATTTCGATTTATTTGATGAAACGTTGTTTTGCATTTCAGAGACCATACATTATAAAATTTAATATATTTAGTTGGAAAGAAGAAAATTTTGCACTTTTTTCTGGTTATAAGGCAATATTCTAAGAAAAGACAAAAATCTGAATCTGAAAATGAAAATTAATATATGTTGAGCAAAGGAAAGGAAATTTTGATGGACGGTTGAGAAAATACTATAAAATGCTATTAAGTAGGCACTGCATAAGTTGAAAAGCGCTGATTGAGAGGTAGAATGATTTTCAGCACTTATTCAGCTGTAGAGAATGATAGCTGAATCAAGCGCTGAATACCAAGAAGCCTGACAATCTGGACACATATTTATATTATAAAAGGTGCTTAGCCACAATTAGGACTCTTTTATAAGTATAGCAGTCAGTGATAGATAGCTTAGGACGTTTTGGAGTGGTTAACAAAGAAAATATCTTAGAAGAGTTTCAAAAATAAGAATTTCAAACATTCTGTAAATAAAAATATAAATTGTTTACACATCTGTGCATTCCAGTTGGCTAAGTAACATACAATTTGCATATGAAAATTCAATGTTTTACAAAAATTACATATGTATTAGGGTGGTTCTTAAAATATAAGAGAGATAACCCTGTAGTAAAAGTTAAATAAATATGTAACTGTTCATTTATGCTAGTTGGTTGGGGAGTGTTTGATTGATTGATAAACGAGGAATGCACCGCGAACTCAGGTCTATTGTGCCCTCTCCAAAGCCACAAAGACTCACTTAGCCCCAACATATTGATTCAATATGCTGCTGGGTCTTGCGAACCAATGTGATCCCTATTTGAAAACAATGATCCAAGAGTCTTTGACCCGTGTCTGCAGACTGTTGTGCAGTCTAACTGACAGGTGTTCAAGAAGTTCGGCCCATGTGGTGTAAATGATTATTCAGCTTGCACTGGATTGCATATTTTAATCTGCTGAGGTTATAATCATCCATTAGCAACTTGGTATGCCGCATGCTTTGTACCTCTCTTTGTCTACTCCTTTTCCTTGCCGAGCAGCTCCTTTATGGTATCGGGACCCATCCCAACGAAGGGTTCAGGTCCTACCATGTTAGTGGATACTGCGGAGTGGGAGAGCTCATCAGCCAGTTCGTTCCCGGTTATGGGCTATGCAACCGTTCTCTGCACCGTTTCCTGCATCAGTAGCGATTTGATCTCGTAGAAGGAGATTGCTTTAAGTGCCGCATGAGTATTGCTAAGTATGCTTATACATTCAATGCGATAGTTGCGTTGGAGCTTTATTTCTATGCACCAACTTATGGCAAATACTTCTGCCTGAAAAACTTCCCATGGGTATGGAGAGTTTGATCCTGCGACTCCTAAGCAGTAGCTCGAGTGTGGAGTCACTCCATTCAGCTTTGCTGCCAAGGGTAACCTTGACCTTCTTGGTGAAGTTAACCATTTTGTTAATGCTGTCTTTGGGAGAAAGGGTCTATGGTATTGTAACACTTAACTCTTTCATCCGCTCGGACGAGATTACCTTACCTCTGCCACATCCTTTCTGCTGTCATTTGTAGCAGTGTGTGTTTGGCTATGGAGCGGTGTGTTGGACATGGATTAAGTCACAGGAATAACCCTTACATAGTTCAAAATGTATAAATATTTAACTTTGTATGTGAGCTCTATAAAGGTAATAGATTATAGCAGTATCTATTTGGGCATGGAATAAATAAGTTTTAAATTAACTAAATTTTTCCAAAATTAAGGGTCACCCTAATGTACATATATTTCGAAATAAAGTACCTATATTGAAAATTTACAAATCTATTTATGCAAGCTCCTTTTTATTTTATGTTCCTCATTTAAAATTCAAAATTTTTTATGACGAATTCGTATTTCAGATTACCTAGTCTTCCACACACACCAAATTTAGCGAAAATCCAAATTATGATTGCAAGCAAATCTCATGCATAGGCAATAAAAGCCAAAACGCTATTCGTCGGCTGTCAAATTGAAGTACATACGAATGTATGAATGCTGCATAAGGAGCAAATATCCTTACATATGTAAATATGTATATATATTATATATATGTCAAACAAAGGCACTCAGAGTCTCGGAGAAAGCGCTTGAAA
This sequence comes from Bactrocera zonata, assembly GCA_037783105.1. Lineage (NCBI taxonomy): Eukaryota > Metazoa > Arthropoda > Insecta > Diptera > Tephritidae > Bactrocera > Bactrocera zonata. Next base: position 172,429 of record JBAWJQ010006262.1, on the reverse strand, counting down.
GAATAAATAAATATTTCATGAAAATTTATGCAAGACACGTAAATTTTATTCCGTTCAATCAGGCATCATAGACACAACGCTATGGACGTCTGTGAGTGGCACTGCGCAGTATAGCAGTCAAATGGAAAATAGGAAAATTGACGACAACCGCTAAGCAGCACAAGTAGTAGCTGTGTAGACTGCGTGGCAATCAGTGTTGCCACAGCCAACTTGAACGCATTTTCCCACGATGACGGCGTCAAGCAGACTCGGATGTTTGCTGGGCGTTACACAGCATATTCGAACAGCTGGGCAGCTTAATGGCTCCAGTTATAAGTGAACTATGTTGTATAGCGTATGTCTTCTGCAGCTTTCGTGTTGCTTGAATATTTACATAGAAAAATATGCGCCAACGTTGGCTGGTGATTAAAAGAATATTGCCGCGTTTCTTGAGCAGAGAATTTATAATTCTTTTTTCCACCAAGCTTGCTTTCACCGCCATTACTGCAATTAAAATCACATTTATTTATGCATTTTTTTATAGACTTATTGTGTTGTATTTTTCACATTTCCACTGTCTATTATTTCAGTTGCTTTTTCGAGTTTGTTTTCCTTCTTTTGCTTTTCTTATGCACAGTGCTTTTACTTATTCGTAATTACAAGTTTAATTATGCAATTTTTTTGCCATAAATTGCAGCTGATTATAATTGTACTGCTCGAACTTTAAGAGTTATTGAGTTCTTGGATTTATTGTGGAAGTTCTTTGTAGAAAACTTTCATTGTGTGCAGATTCTTTGGCTTTGCAAATTCATATTTTCGCATAAAACTCACTCTTAGAGTTGTTTTTGGTATAAAGGTATCGTTTTAGGAGGGTATATATTTTTGCCATATATTGAAAGCTTCTTTTCAAAACTGATTAGCTTGGATAGTACCGAACATAGGTCAGTAGTAATAAATGTATAATATCAATCAATAATTATATAGTAAAAATTTCAAAATCTATCTGAATCATCGCACAATCATTCAAAACATTGTACATATTGACTGGAATATGACGAGATATACTAGACTTTAGCTGCCCTTAAAGCAGCTTGAGAATATAATATAAAGGGGAAAGTAAAAAATTACTTGACTCGAATTGCTGAATTTGGATGGTTCAAACGAAACGGACAGCACCAAAAGATAATTGACCAAAAATGATTGATCTATATTATAATCTATGCCAAATTTCGTGGATATATCTTGACTAATGAAAAAGTTTTCCATACGAGCACTTCATTCAATCGTTTAGTTTGTATGACAGCTATAGGTTATAGTGGTCCAACCTGAACAATTTTTACAGATATTATACCAACACAGATATTATCGAAACACTGGAGGAGGCATTGATAGTGAGGCCGCGGAGTCTGTTAAGATTCGCGTCAAGCGCGGACATCTTAAGGATGACAACTCCTCTTGGATCTAGCATCTGAATTCCATCTGGTATCGCAACGGGTTTTATTGGCCTACCAGATTAACTTTACTTAACCTAACCTATATTCATATATCTTTTAGGGTCTCCGACGTATCCTTCTGGGTGTTACAATCTTCATGGCAAACTTATTCTGTTCAGGGTATGAATATTGCTCACTTACTTTTATGTAAAGATGATATTAGTAAATCGGTCTGAACTTTTTGTGAGAAAAATCTCTTATCTCAAGTTAATATAGATCTTATTGCACAGAAACTAAAAAGTCAAAGTTATTTGAGAATATTTCGTTGAAATGTCGATATAGACGCAATCATTACAGTTTCCAGTTGAAACCCCTCAAGTTCATGGGATATGTACTATGTTTGAACCCATAAAATACAATCTTACGGAGTATTTTTAAGTAAGACTGGTGATTATTCAATTCTCATACGTACTATATAAAAAAAACTTCTTTGAAATTTTTACCGAAAACTACCCCAGATTGCTGAACAAGCTTTCCGGTAGCTTTAAACCAGATTTAATTACGTCATAGTATATAAAAACTGAATATTGGATCTTTGGCAAATATTTTTACAAAAAAAAATAAAATTTCAGAGAAAATTTCGCGATATTAGTTTTTAAAATAATTGTAATCGATGAAAAATTCTTCGTCCTAGTCTTTAAGAATTGAATCTCAAAAAGCTGTGTAAAGTTTCATGAAGATCTGTGGATTAGTTCTCGATAAATCTTTCCAACCGACTTCAAAAACACAGTTTCGAGAAAAACATGTATAAAGACGGCGAAGACTAGCCTCGAGCGCACAAGTTCTCAAGGCTGTATCACCGAAACTATTACTCAGATCAACTTGAAAATTTAGGGCAATATTCTAGGAATGTTGTAGAATTTAATAAAATAATAAAAACTAATTAAATTTTTTGAAACCTTTAAATCCATCTAACCCCTTAAAGAGGTATGCTAGCCCAGACGCATACATTTCATGTAATTTTTGAAGTGTCGTACATATTAATATTTTTACCAACAATTTTCTACTAGTTATTTGCTAACATTACAAAAATATATGAAAAAATTAAAATATGAAAAAAATGAATATTTCAAAAATCAACATATGATGAATTGGGAATTTCAAAAAATTGGCACGTGATCATATTCACGATTTTAATCTCCCTAGCAATCTGAAAAAAAACTCTAATTTTTAATCAGTTTCTGCGGAAAAGTGGGAAAAAAATTTCTCGACAGCCTAAGAAACAATTTTGACAACATAGAAAAGTCTTTAAAGAAAGCATTCAAAAATTTTCAGCTAAATCTGTCAAGTATAATCTGAGAAAAAGATAGTTTCGGGAAAACATATTTAAAGTTTCGCCATAGTCTTAGTTCTGGCCGAACCAGTTCGCATGTCGGGTTAGAAAAATACTTACATATAAACCCGAAAATAATTTGAATTTTTGAAAATTTTCTTGTGACATATTCCTGAACTTTGAGAATATAAAAAATCAATTTTCTTATATATTTCTTGACTAGAATACCACCTAAACAAAAATATAGCTTTCTCTGCTCAAACGATTTTTTAGCTGTCACTTTTTAACATCAGTTTCACATTCGCTACAAAATAATATTCTAAACGGAACATAGTCCCCCACTGTGCACGAAAAATGAAAAAGCTCAAAACATTTCCACTGTTTATTTAAGATATTAGAGCGGCGCAGTAAACCAAATGCTAATGGAGCTCCTCATGTACAAATTAATTTTGAGAAATTTGCGCCGCATGACTCCACAGCGCCTATACGCATGTGTGTCTGTATGTAGGCAATAAAATAAATTAGATGTCAGGCAAAGTGTGAAATGGTGTTTACTACCGCCCACTTGCAGAAGCTTCCTGCTGGCTTATGGCATAAAATTACAGGCCCAGAGTGTCAGCGCTAATATTTTCAGCAAGAAATTTAATTACAGTGTGCTTGCCTATTTAAGTGTGTATGTGTGTGTGAGTTCTCTCACTTTTGACAAATGAAAATGCAAACTCACGAAACACACAATTTTTAAACGAAACAAACTTTTATGGTTGTGTGTATTGTAAACATTCACATGTATGTATCTATATAAGTAAGTGTAAAAGCTAGAAATTACATTCTTTAGAACTCGCGCAAGAAACTCTTAAAAAGCACTCGCTTCAATCTGCGCTAAAAAAGCTGAAAATGAGATAAAAGTTCAGGCCATATAATTTTCGCCTTCACTTTTTTCTGTTTCTAACGTTCTCCAACACATCTGTTCGCATTTGCATACCAACAAAAAGGCATTCAGTTGCACTGCATTAGAAGGTTAGTCTGCCGCTAGCTTCACTTCGCTACTTGAACTGAGAGTTTGTCTTTGCCACTTTCCTTTCTCATGTTCTAATTTCAGCTTAGACGTTTCTTTTTTATTATCTTCCATTTTTTACCTACATTTTGCTTTTTGGTGCAAAAAGGTAGACATAAAAATCATTTTTTTTTTCATTCTTTGGTAGCATCGCTTTTCTGTGGCTATCTTTTTCTGTTGCATTATCTTACTTTTGTGCTTAGTGTGTTTTGTTTTATCTGCTTCATTTCGCTGCAACAATAATTATATTACCTTTGGAGATCTCCTTAATTCACGCCAGTCACGCAGTATGTGGGGTAAGCTTTATGCGCCATTTGTTAGAGTGGATTTTTCAAAGTGAAGTGGACAGAAACAAGCCTTTTACATTGACTACTTTGGTGCAAAGTATAGTAAATGTAAATTTTATCTATGATATGTTTCTTTAAAACTGTGATCCGTCAGTTTGTATGACAGCTACATATATAATAAGTTTTCCGACAAATGAGAATCTTCTTTCTTCGAAAAGTACTGGAGCAAAGTTTCAAATCAATTTCTCCCAAACTGAAGGACTAGTTCCATATATACACGCAGGTGGATGAACAAACTGACGGACATAGATAAAACGATCAATCGCCACGATGATCATCTATATTGTACATATAAATATTCTTTTTGATCTATCAATAATACTGCAGGAAATGCCTAGAGCAGGGCACTACCAAATTAACCTAACCTACTTTTACTTTACTTAGTTGGCAGAATGAAACAAAATAGTGTTGAAGTGGGAGACAGCATCCTAATGTAGACGGAAGATAGGAATTCCTCGGGAAAAATTACCGAAAAACTATATATGTACAAGCCAACACACAATAGTCAATGTCCAAAAAAGGCGAAATATTGTACTTACGCGACAAATTGGCGGGCGGCCTAACTATTGACAAATTTTGAAGCACGTTTCATGGAACGAGAAATGCCGAAAACAGCAGAAATGTTAAGAGGTTACATACGTTCAGCAGCACCAAAAATGCGCTAAAAGAAAAAACTGTTTTCAGAAGGGATAACAATAGAAATAAATATAAAGAAATTTTATACAATGTTTATTGGTACTTAAAGTTTATAAAAAATGTATTTTAAATTTTCTTTACAAAAATTAGTACATAAAATATCACGTGACCCATAGTACAATGAAAAAAAAGTTGCTCCACGGTCTGCATCATTTATCCTTGAAATGTTGATGGATCTTTAAAAATAAAAAAAATTCTTGTAAAATGAAGTTGTAGTTATAGTCTGTCGAGCCGAATTTTTTAATTTCGAAAAATTTTCCAATTTACGGAATTTAGAAAAAAAGTATGCGTTTTACGTCATAGATGTCACACTTTAATTATATTCATAAAATTTTTTAATAAAAATATCGAAAATCCGGCTCGACAGACTATAGAGAAAACATTTTCGAATATTTAAAAAAAAACCGTACCAAAAAATGTTAAAAACGGTCTGAGTTATCATTCAGACCGTGCCAGGAAAAGTACTTTCGAGAAAAACGCGTTTAAACTGCATGTACCTCAAACGAAGGACAGCTACCTGTGTGCATTAAACTCTCGTCGGCGGTCTGATTTTCTACCATAACTTTGTATCTATGGGGAATTTTTACAATCGACTTTCACAGAAATATGCCCAAAACTATAAAGAATAATAACCTATAAAAAAGAAAAAATCGATTTTTTGAAAATTCTGGACGTATGTAACCCCTTAAATAAATCAGTTAGCAAATGGATTGGGCGACGAACCTTAAATAGAATCATTTTGGAATCAGTTATTAAGAAATAAATCAGCTTTATCGACCATAAATATTAAAGCTCGTCTACTGTCTGCGAACAACACAAAAATGTCGCATAGAGGACTGGAATAGTGTAATTTAGACAGACGAAGTGAAGATTAACCAATTTCAGTCTGATGGGATAAACTATTACTGGCGCCGTCCTAAAGAAAGTATCCATAAGCATCATGAAAAGCAAACCATAAAACACGGAGGAGGCAATTTGATGGCATGGGATTGATTTACATGGTAGCACATGGGGTCTCCTAACTGGTGTAATCAAGAAGGAAGACTACCTGAACATTTTGCAGACCAATTTGCCAGACTTGGCAGATTTAAGCGCACACCCCGAAGACGAAGTAATCTTCCAACAGAACGGGAGTCCAAAACACACCGCCAAAGTAGTTATTACAGTAGCATTTTCAGCTAATGGAATGGCCGGCACAATACCCTGATGTAATCCCAATTGAGAATTTCAATGATGATAAAAAGATGGCTAGAAAAAGGCAGGTGGTGGTAAATTTGAATTTTTCTTAGAATTCTCCTTTTACTTCCGAAACTGTTATTAAAAATATTAAATAAGCAGGTCCACGAGAATTAAAAATAAATTGAGTTGCTCTAAAAATATCCGTTTGTCTCGTTATATAGCAGGCTTTTGAGTGAAACTAATTTGAATTTCGTAAAACCGCTAAGTTAGTAATTACCAAACGCATTTGATCTTATGAAAACGACTTTGTTTTTGGGCTCAAAATGGAAGCGCTAAAGTTTGTAATAATTGTGTATGTATATTTAAAGCCCTTTGTATGCTCTTGTATGAGGTTCACATATGAGACAGTAATTAATCAAAATATAACACCTTGATGTTTGTTTACATAAACACCCACACACAAGCAAGCGAACAGGCGAGTAAACAGGCAGAGCAAAATTAAAGCCGGATTTAAGCAAATGAGATTTGCGTGGCTAAAAATGGGTGCCCAGCAAAACAATTGAATTTTTGTATATTATATTTTAGTATAAATAAATATTTTCTGGTACAAATATTTTGGTGTACAAACAGTGAACATAATATTGGCTCTCTTCAAGCTTATTGAGAAGTTTTATGACCGACGATGGATTTTTTAAATAATATTGGTAGTCGAAAAAGTCTTTTCGTATTTTGTCAATAGATGTCGTTGCAGTCGTATATCTCCAGTGCTGCCAATCACATTATATTATACCATAAAGTGTTACAAAGGTGAGATTTTAAGCTTCATTTAACCAAAAAAAGTTAAATTCGGGGAGGTTGAAAAAAAGTTACAACTGTTCAAAAATGTGTTAAAATAATAAAGAAATTCGCTATAATTTCAAATTTGTATATAAAAAAGATAAGAATATTACTCAAGCCAACAATGAAATTTGTTAAGAGATGATGCTGTATCTATCCGTGTAGCACAACAATGTAACGCTCGCTTCCATCCTGGAAAATTTGATTAGAAATACGAAAAGACTACCAAATGTATGTTAGAAAAAGTTTCTAATTATGCCATGAGTTTAATGTTTTTTGTTCAGTAGCACATTCGGGCAATTAGTTTTAGTTCAAATTTTTCTAACCTCTTCTGCTTTGTGGCACTTTTAATGTGATAGTACATCACTTAACACTATCATATCTCCACTTGATATCATATTTCTCTCACAACTCTAGATTTTCAAAAATTTGGCAAATTTGGATATATGATCATGAGTTACGAACCTTTCCTGCTCTTCAAAACTACTTTAAACACAGTAAACAGCTCATTGTCTTCTATTTCGCAGTTAAATTACTTGAAACCCTTTATGTGTCAAATTACCTTAATATTTATACCTATACATATATACCACATAAATATCTACAACCATAACACACACGTGTGCCTTGTCCTCACCATATCCTGTAGGCCGTCACCGCAAATTCTCATAAATATCACCGCATATCTTCCATCTCTACACTTCTGCTCACCGCAAGTATACACCTGATGGTAGCCAACTGCTAGCTTGCCACAACCACTAGCTTGAAGACACCTGTGTTGGCAGCTCGCCTGTTCTGCTATCCTTAACTGTAGTAAACTAATACCGTCATTGTTATTGTTGCACTCTAAAACCACATGTACTTCCGGTTCCGTTGCCAACCACACAGCACCTTTGCCGGCCATAAAGTACTCATTTTGTTGCTATTTGCACTGCATTCGGGCACATAGCGCTCACACTTTATTTATAATTCACTCGCTTTTGTCACGCTTTAGCAGCTATTATCGCTGGCAATTTCATTCCTTTGTGTGTTTGTGTCAAACGTTTTTGCTGTGGAATGGGGTAGATGAAAAAGGTAGTCAACGCCGGGCACCATGTGTGCTGTGGGTCATCAAATTATGAAATACCATTGTACTCGTAAAGCAGCAGCTCTTTTTTGGCTACCAGAACTCCGAGCCTTTTTATTGCGCGCTTCACTTTTATTTGATTTTTTTTTCGGGTATCCATGCGTAATTGGATTTATGGCTTCCAAGCTTGCCAGCACTTACCCAGATACTCAACGCAACGCACTTTTTAAACTCACAGGTATATGTTTGCTCACATAGCCCCTGCCGTACTTTATAGCTCCGCTTGTGCGTTTAATTGCGTGACAATAATATAGCTGTGCAGTTAAAAGCTCGCTCACTTACAGCTGCCAGAGGCCACACACGTGCGAAAGTAGCTTTGCAAATTGTTTTTGTGCAAAAAAGTTCACATGCGTGTATGCAAAATGTGCTCAGGTGTATAATTTAGGCGGAATGCTGGAGGGAAAGTAGTGATTTGGTCTAGCAACGCTCAATTCTCGCCTGTCATCATCCATCAATCAGCTGATGGACGTCAGCTGTCAAACTGTGTACATTGATGTGATAAATATGATTATTAATAGAGCTGTAAGTGGCTTAAGAAGGTCATTTTTGCATGTCGCATCAATATGTCTGGAGTACATTTAACACTACAGAAATCACTTGTGTCTCATGGAGTACTTAACAAGATTGAGAATATGTTGTCATGTATTGAAATTCTGAAATGTTCGTCTTATATTGTTTAAGTAGAATTTGTGGGTCACAAATGATTGATTTCTCTTTCAATTGTGATCAAATTTGACCTGGACTGGTCCATCTAAACTGCGCGCACAAACCGAATCGATAAAAGACTTTTGAATGGACGGTTACAGCCTTTGTTTTTATATTCGCGTAACGTTTGAGCTCCAAATGTCAATTAGTTTGTGTTTGGCAGCTGTTTGTTTACATATCGAATATTGATCCAGCGATTTTTACCATGGAAGAAATAATAACATCGAAAACATCGTAGAAGTTAAAGTCATGTATGGTATCAGAAATGTATCAGAGTATCTCAGCATCTCTGATAAATATTAATGGCTTGAGCCGGTTCTGCATTAGAAGCTTCGAACCGAACAGAAGCTGCAAAGATAGCAAAACAGCTCTTATGGATCGACTCAACTCATTTTGGTTAGTGTTTCGGTTATATAGTCTTTTTCGTTCGGTCTAAACAAATGGCCTAACAATTTTATTACAATGTCTTCAAGTAAAAGTGGCAAAAGTGTGGCTTGGCCACTTAGCTGAAACTCTACATTCATCAAACCCATTATTATTGACGACGAGACATGGGTTGAGACGAAATTATCCAACAATCTAGTGCACGGTGCTCCAAAAGTGTGTCGAAACCGGAAGAAACCAAAATTGTACTGTACAAAAATACATAAAAGTGGAGTTTTGTGACAGTCCGGATCAAATTTGATCAAGTGGTAGTCCAAGTTCATTTAACAAAAATCTGACTAAATCGGCTTTTTTCTGTTAACGTGAGTTGTATAAGTATATACTCTTACATACTCTTCCTCAGATGGTTCTGTGGGAGAGACATGAATTGGGAGTAGGTTAGGTTCATCGGATTAAATTTCCGCACTCCGGCTTTGGATGCTCCTCCTTCTATAAAAAAATACTTTTTTAATAAATTTTTTCAAACTAATATGTTCATTATTCTCTGTTCTTTACATAATGGTATCTACTTTCTATTTTTCTACACAATCTTTATTATACGTTAAAGTTCTGTTCAATATTATATTTGGTATACTAAATGATCCAAAAAGTAACACATAACAATTTCTCATAATATATATTACTTGTCACTTGTCATATTTCTATTCAATAATAATTTAAAAAAAATTAAAAATTCGACATCTTTATTCCTCTTTATTGGCTTAGACGCGATTATAGTCGAGTTTACAAAAGCGAGCTGGTCGTTCTTTACCCCTTTTGACATCACTCACCTGTCATTTTAACTGTTAGTTGTCATATTGATGTCTCATTTTTATGCTGTCATCCCTTGTAGTCTATTAACTGTCACTTTTGTTCCAAACACTATATAAGGATAGGATGCTATCCATCATATACATATATATTACTTCATATGAATTTGACTTAACTAACTGCAGACATCCGCGATCTATCAGCTGTCATACTTGACTAAAACTATTTGTGGCGGAATTATTACAACTTTTTCAAATGAGCATTAAAAAGTAAAGGCCTTTGTTTTAAAGCTTTGAATATCGGAACTTAGAAGAAGAAGAAGCACAATCCCATTGAAAGCTGAAATTTTCTAACGCTTTGGTGATCGATCGTGGTGATCTCTAGATGATTGCCTCGCCTCTGGTGGTACTAGACAAATGATTAATGGTGTTAATGGAAACCCAACCACCATAAGATCTAGTTTTGATTTCTATTTTTTAGTCTTTGATTTTTCAATACATCAATATATTCCATCATTCACAAAGAATACACGGATTTTAAAAAGTCAAATGTAACAATTTTGACATCTTTTCTATTTTTACAAACCAAATATTATATATATTCATACGCACAATGATTGCCTCAGCGACCTCAAACCAAACTGACATTCTGTTTTTCTCTCTGAAAAATAATTATTTATTTAAATCTTTATCTTTTTGTTTGCCTCATATTCACTTTTAATGTCAGTAACTATAATTCCGGTGATTTGGATCTGTTGTGCTGATGTTGTTACGCCTATTAATTTTATTGCTCTCCGGCTGGTGTTTTATGAAGCTTCGTTGCCATTTTTGTCGGCTGTATAACCGACCGTACATCCGTTTGGCCGACTCAATCGCATCAATTATTTTCGCCATTGAGCGGCGAGCCACTTAAAATTGCGAACACACACATGCAGGCACACAAATACAAAACCAAAAGGTTTGCTGTGGAACAAAAGTCAGTTATGTAATGCCAAATATTGGGCAGGTACTAAGTCGAACAGGCGAGTCCAGCATTTAGTGCAGTCACGAAAAAGCTTAAAATTATTAAAAAATCATTAAAAGGTGTTCACACATACCAACACACACTCAGATACTTATTTGCAACAGCAACGAAATTGAAAAGCCAACTGTGGCATCGTCAGCTAGACAAACGCACACACACCTGCAAACACATAGCGCTGTGAGTATGGGTAAAATGGTCATGCCAGTCAAACGAAATGTGGCTGGGGAAGGTCAGTTTTTACTATTTTACTTCGTCGAGATTGTCAAGGTCGATTCTAAAATTAAACTATTTCAATTGCAGATTATACGGATGTGCATAGCACATACATGCACACACTCATACACAATTGTGCCAGATGCTTCGGGTCATAAAATCTGTAAGCTACAGATGTAATGAACGCCAGTGCAAGTAGGTGTGTATGTGCATATGTAAAATAGTAAAATAGTTGAGTTCTGTTGCAATCGTTTCAAGTGGAAATGATTACTGTTACAGCATCTGCATGTGTGTACATACATATGTGTGTTTATATTGCTTTATCTTCGTAATCTTTGCTAGCTTTTGCTTTCAAAATTTCTTTGCAGCAATTTTAATTGAATTTGGAAACTGCAGATGCGCGTTTGCATGTATATTTTCAAATGAAAAAACATTTTATAAAATTTAAGAACTTTTTCCAATTTGTTTTCAATCAATTTTCAATATTCTTGTTAAATAATTTCGAGCAATTTCAAACAAATATAGAGGCTAACTATATCCATAGAAAACTGGGATGATGAAGGGAGGTATAATGGTATTCTATTGCTGTGAAGTTAAAGGAAGTTGAGGGGGACGGAGAGATAAAGCTATGTCAAAAGCAGGAAAGCCTTCAAATGTGAACTGTGCCCATAAGAAAGTGTGTATTTAATATTTGATAGATGCTGTCTGTATGACGCCTTCATTTTGTTTAATAAATGAAAAACCTAAAAATTTTCTAAGAGCAATTAACTACCTCAGAAACTAAATTCGATGCTCAAAGGGTGCTTTAGACTTTTAGAAAAAATGTCCCTCAATTTTTTATGGCCGATTCTCATACAACTTTCCTCTCTTTGGTTTAAAATTTATAATCTAACAACAAGCGAAGAAAGCAGAAAAGTATATACTTTGAAATGAACCCTTTGCTTGACGGACTTCGCTGTAATATATAATGACAATTGTTGCTTGGCAACGCGTAAAATATCTGCTTCGCCTTCCTTTGCTTTCCTTGATGTAACCATACATCAAGCTTATTTTTCAAAGCAAATGTCTGACGCGAAACGAAGGAAACGCTGTATATGAATCAGTTTTTTTGCTCTCATTTAAAGTGCTCTCTAATGAAGGGGAAAGAGAGTAACGAAAATTCGTTCTTCTTTTATTGTTATTTAAGCTACCCTAGAACCGCTGTCGGCAGAATGGTAGCGGGTCGGTGCTCCCGTATCTCCTTGTGTTGTACTACTAGAGACTAGATACTGCTGGGCTTCGCAGAAGCTTGGCCAACGCTGGGCCACCATAGGTACATGCGCTGTCGCAAAATCCTTTCGGCCCACGATCGGTCGCAAGAGATATATTGCCCTATTGGCGTCGATGCTGTATAGATGGGAATTTTATCAGACGTCATCTGCATATGCTGTACGGAAGAAAAATAGATGGTAAAAACACAACATTTTCTTCCTTGATTGTCAAGTGTTTGGGAAATCAAGGCTTAAACACTTGGGAGCACATACCTTCAGACATCCAACCGAACTGGCGGGAGGGGAAATTAAAAACCTGTATAAATATTGGCCACTAAGCGTTTTGCTAGTTTATAAGCTCGAACACAGAAGTTCTTCTTTTCTATAACTTCACAGAGGACTACATACTTGTATAGCAGTTCACGTACTATCTCTGATCAGCCATCTAACTTAACCCAACCTTTATTAGTTTAGTATTACAAATGATTCTCGTGGTCAACGGTTTGAATAAGTTCTGAAGACGATGACTCGACGACACGATGAATATTAAAAAATGATTTCGTGAATGAAAGTACTTGTAAAATGATTTTTGAAGACCAAACAGGAAGCTGATCGCGATAATTCGGAATCCTAAGGTATTAAGGGTTTAAGTCCATATGTGAAACAATTCAGAGACAGCTAAAGCGATCGACTTGAAATTTTCACCTGATGGTCTTAGATATATTTGGTAATAATGGAAGTAATAAGATTTCTGGTAACAATTTCAATGGTAGTCGATCTGAAATGTCAATTTTTTCACAAAAACTTACGTTTCTGCTTATGGCTTACTGAGTGTACTATTCGTAACACCATCGCCCATTATTAGACAACATTCAGCCGAATAGACCACATCCAGCACGCTGTGAAGAAAATATAGCAGCCGTAGCTGGGAGTGTTCACGAAGACCGTCTAGAGTCGATTTTTTTTTTTCAGTAAACAAAATTGCCACATTTGGGACAAAGGGCATCCTGAGATTCAAGAGCTGCCATTTCATCCGGAAACCCCAATGGTTTGGTGGGCCTGTGGAATCATCGATCCATATCGCGCCATGATAGCCGACAATTTGATGCCTGAAACTAAAACTCGAGATCTCGGTGTGATATCACACCGCTAGACTTTTTCCTGAGGGGATATATAAATAAAGTCTGAATTCTACGCGTGATTCGCTTCAGTTCAGGTATTGAAGCAAAACATCACGTGCGTAATTCGCCATTTATCAGTCGAAATGCTCGAAGGAGTCATCGAAAATGGGATTAAATGAATGAATTATCTGAGACGTGACCGTGGCCAACATTTGAAAGAGATAATCTTCAGGAAATAAATGTCAATGAATATTCTTCTCTTTTCTATAAAAAAGCGGGGAAACTCGAAATGGATCACCCTTTATTTAATAAATCATTTCTTTGTTGATATAAGCAACCTTCCAAAAACAATTTTCACTTAATTTTTATACAAATATTTTTATTAAAAAAAGCTTATAATAGCAAAAAAAATCTGTCTGTATTGACACAAGCACATTCTCTTTTGTCTCAATTTACTTTGTCAACTGCAATTAAAATATTTCCTTTGTGCTAACCATCGACGGTTATTGGTTTTAATTTCGCAATTTTCATTGAGTTAAATTCCTTCGCCAAAGGCAAATCGAATCAATATTTACACACTACTCAAAAACTCCCACCAAAGCATGCGAAATATTTTTACAACGGAATGTCGCGTGGAAAAAAACAGAGTGTGCACAACAATACAACAAACAACAATACATGTAAATATGCATGTGTGTGCGTGTTTACAAACGTTGGGGTTACAATGTGACCTGCTTCGCAGCCACACGAACGCCAACAGGTGAATGGCGACGGTGGACAAAATTTTATTGGCTGGCTGGTGGGCGCAAACACAATCGGATGTGCTTTTTAATGAAGGCATTTTTATGCAAAAAAAAATATAAAAAAATTTTCACAAAATACCTTAAAGCACAAAAAAGTAATGCAAGTAAACGAAGCAGGCGTAAAACTGCCAAAAATCCTACAGACCCTCGCTGTGTCTGATGACTCGAAAAGCAGAGCCTTTTCGAATTTGCTCACAGCGACCGGAACAAAGCGTAACATGAAAAATCCCGCTTAGGCGCACAAAAGTATGCAGTGTTTTTGGTACTCACACACGCTTACGCACCTTTAGAGTAAAAATCATTAAGTTTTCAATGTGTATGAAATATTGCACTGTGGGGAGTAAACGGAGACAGCTTCTGTACATATTGAACGGTTGAGCGCCTGCAGGTATGCAAACATTTTGTGAAAATCTCTTAACAACCTCAGTGGGGCTACTCTAAAAAAGGTCGCATTTTCACTGAATATTCGTGTATATATGTATGTATGTCAACTATGCAAACTTTCGTCATTTATGTTCACATTGACGTAATGCCAATAAATCGAGGCTTTGCCGGAAATTGGCAAATTATTTATATTCAATTTTCAGCAAAAAAAATCTGCAATATATTTTATGCTGTAAATAAAGAAGTGTATAAATATATAAATATGTCATTGTGATTTTTTTTTAATTTTTACTGATATGCATCTGACAATGTCTCTAGTCAAGTATTAAAATCGCGATCATCGAGAAATTATTTTTCCTGTCTACATATTACCATGAGAGTTTAGATTTTTATTTTATTTATTTTCATTTACGTGGGTCCGTTATATATTTTTACATTTCCTGCCATAGTCATATACGAAGCTCTTTTTAATAATTTCGTTATTTTTTCGACACTTCTAACATGGGTATCTATTAATCAGACAGTTAATATATTAAAATGATGCAGTTCTCACTGATAACTAATAATTCTTATCTTTTGTGTTTTTTCTATAAAATTGTAGGTTATGTTTTCTTCACCATTAATCCCAAATAAATTTTGAGCAAATTATATATTAATAACTTTACATACTGCTAGGAAACTCACCGGTAATTTTTATGCGCCTTTAAATTAAATCCTTTGAATCTGCAATAGAAAAATTCAAATTAGATATTAATTAATCACATAAAAGAATAAGTGACTAAAAATCGATAAGGATATATTTTTAAAATTTGATTAAATAATTGGTGGGCCAACCCTGCAGAGACCACAATTTGGACAGACACAGAGACACATTCATTGACATTAAGCCAATACAGGACGAACTTGCTGAAGGAGAGCAGCAGTGAGCCTTTTTACGGATGGATCAAAGCTTGCGCGCAGGGTTGGTAGAGAAGTACATTATTCGGAGCTTTCCATCAGCACCAGTTTTAGGCTTCCTGAACACTTCAGCGTCTTTCAAGCGGAGCTGCCGCTATAAAGGTAAGGTTAGATCCACGGCTTTAAAGGAACAACGACTGGCGCTCTGTTGTAAACTACGGTGATTACGCCAATAAAAAAAAAGAAGAATAAAGAGATGCACTTCTTCGGAGTGCATGACAAATTCCAACATAGTACTTAACTGCGAGAAGGCACTGAGCTCATTAGAAGCCAAGCTCCACCTAAACTTAATCTGGGCTCCCGGCCACAAGAACATTTTCGGCAACGAGAAAGCTTACGAGTTGGCAAAAGCAGTAGCTTTCCTAAACAAATCCGAGGCAGAGTTAATACCAACCCCGTTAGGATCGATCAGGAAAGAGCTCAACATACAATTTCAACAGTCAGAAACTAACAGATGGAAAAATATAACAAAAATGCAATATAACTAAACAGATATGGACAATATATGACAAGAAAAGAACTAGCGACTTATTAAATAGGTTATGGTAAAGTATCTAAAGACTAACTGCTACTATAAAAGGGCATTGGCTTTTTGGAGAACATGCGTCCAAAATGGGTATGCCCTACAACAACATCTGCCGAGGCTGAGAACTTGTAGAGAATAAGGAAACAATTTTCCACTCTCTCTGTGAATGCCCAGCCTTATAGCAGAACCGACACAGAACACAAAAAGCATATCAGACATTAGAAGCTCCATCGAAACTACAAAATAGTTTGAACGAGAAGTGGAAACGTGATAGCAATAATTAAAAGTTTTGCGACTAGTGCACCAAAATGGCACAGCTAGAGTTAATTGATCTCCAAACAGGGCTGCACTCTTACCTACCTACCTACCGGACTGTAAGGCCTCAGAGCAGCTCACTAAGCGTTGGTCAACTACCAGCAAATGTGCAGTCGCATGATCCTTCTGATCTAGGGTAAATCGTAGGATGATTATGCGATAAACGCAATAAGATTAAATATTTTACTGGATGCCAGCTGCATCAGCTGTTTGGAAGAATATGGGTTGGAATCATCGCATTTTCCTCCTCGAATTTCTCTCTTGTACCAAATTAAGGCAAAAACATTTCGGGTCTCATATTTTCAGATATCCAGATGGAGTAGAGAAAATAAAAATAAAGCATCTAAGCAGATTTGTGATAGGTTCAGGGCACTTTGTCGACAGCTAATATCCAACTACAGGAATTTTTCGTCCGGCTACTAAAATGACTTAAAATAAAAGTCTAAGTGCGATCGCACCGTCGTGCTGTGGGATTAGTCATCTAACCTAACTTACCTAACTAATGCCAACAACGTCAGTTTGAATCACACTGCAATAGACAGTCTGAAACTGAAATTGATAGAGAGTTCTTTAGAATATACCCCTTCACCAAACTTTCCCCCAAACTGTGACCCATCCGTAAAGAAGCTCACTGGCACTCTCCTCCAATGGCTTCTACATACCCACAGCTCCCTTGCAGGTACATATGTGGACAGAGAAAAAGCTGCTAGAGTTTGGTTTGACAACTCCAAGATACAAAATAATTCGGTATAAAATCAAAGCTCTTGAAGATTTCCGAATGAAACATTACATAAATAAAAAAGTAATTTAATTTTTCTAAAAATAATAAATGTGGCAACACTATTAGCATAATTTTCCAGCCTAAATATATGAAATAATATGAATAATATGAAAAATATTCAAAATGCCCAAAATAAGTTTGAAATGCCCACCCTAATTAGGCATTTAGCCCTAATTATCTTACTTCACCTTGGAGCTTGTTTTTCTCTGAAGTGCGCTTTACTCACAAATTGGCGGCGGCAAAATGAGAAATGAAGATTAAAATAAATGCCAATGGCGAAAAACAAAAACTACAAAAATATTAAATCAAAGCAAAGCTCAAATAAGTAGCCTCTACTAAGCGCTCTGCCAGCCACAAAGCCTGCAAAGCCTACGCGTGCATATGTGTGTGCGTGTGCATGTAAATTTGTTTGCTTATGGGGCGGATGAATTTTCTCAGGCTATTATTAACGTAAATGTAACAGTACATTGGAGTGTAGCAGCTTCAGAAGTCTTTGGGGCGAAATGCTTCTTCATTTGCTGGGAATTGAAATGGTATTTGCGCTTTGCCCTTCACCAGAGCAACAACACACACATGCACATAAATATATATTGTATTTATAAAAGAATCTACACATATACATATATGTATATATGTATATATATACATTGTTGTATATATACATATACATATACATAAGTGATAGCTTTGAGCCATCATACGTTTTCGTTTTGCTTCATTGGCACAGCTCGTCCGATTTGGTGCAGCTTTTGTTTTGCTACTTTTCGCTTGAAAATGGTTTTGTTTGCACTTTATTCTTCATTATTTGTTTCTTTTTCCTGTTTTTCGCAATAATTGTGGCTTTCATGCTTTTTCTTTTGCATCGATCGCTTTATTTCGCCACCGCCACATTGTTGCTGCTGTTGTTGCTCATCTGCCCCCAAAAATTTACAATCGCGTCTAATTAATCGGTTCGTTTTATTTTGCTGACCGAGCGAAAAGTGATTGTCCCATGGTAATTGCTTCGTCGCAGGCCAACAAACGCTCCAGTATTACGAGCGTTTTTCTTGTTGTTCCGCACTTTTGTTTAGCTGAGATACACTCGTTCAATACCGTACAATTACCCAGCTGCCATGAGATACTCGAGGCGTGCTTTGTTAACGAAAATGGTCGAAGGTAAATATTGAAGAAATGGAGTGTAACAAATGCCTGGTGATGCGTTCAATGCTAGAATGGGGCCAAACGATTTGCTCTGCGGCAAAGCCAATGAAGGAAGCACAGAACAGAGCTGGTGAGATGGTTTGCTTCTTTTGGGTAAAAGTAAAAGTAAAAGCATGTTTTTGATTGTTAGGTTTTAAGTTGGTGAAGAATGGTTTGTGGTATGATCGCTTTGTAATTGGAAAACGGCTTTAATTGGCAATATGTTTTGCTTTGTAGGCAAAGGCAAGCTTTTTCGAGGAAATTTTTTCAAATTTTATTTCTTCGAAAATATTAGAAACCAAATTGGCTCTTTCATTTAAATACCAGGAAGTGTTCTGAATTGTATTGAACCAACTTAGAAGATAGTCCGTAATTGAATGCTTTAAAAGAGTAAATATTGGGTAGTCGAAAGGGTCTTTTCGTATTTTGTCAATAACCAAAATAAATTAAATTCGGGAAAGTTGAAGTACAGTTACAGCTATCCGAAAGTAAGTGAAAATAATGAACAAATTCGCTATATTTTGAAATTTTTGTATAAAAGAAAGAAGAATATCATGAAAGCCACTAACGGAATTTGTGAAAATTACGGAGACGATGCAATATCAGTTCGTGTAGCACAACAATGGATCTCGCGCTTCCGTTCTGGAAATTTGGATGTAGAAGATGCACTGGTCGACCTATCATTGAAAACGTCGATAAAATTATGGAAAAGATTGACCAGGACCATCATATAAGCAGCCATTACTTCGCTAAGGAACTTAACACTCATCATCAGATGGTTTTGAGCCATTTTAAAAAGGCTGGCTACAAAAAGATGCTCGAGGTTTGGGTACCATATGAATTGTCTGTGAAGAATTTAATGGACCGAATTAACATCTGCGATTCTTTGCTGAAACAAAATGAAATCGAACCATTTCTGAAGCGTATGGTAACAGAAGACTCAGATATATAAAATGTTTGACGATTAGATATCTTCAAGTAGTTAGAAGCATATATATATATTCCTTCTTTATTGGAATATAATTGTACAGTTGTAAGGCATACACTGTGTCCTGGGAACTATGGCAAATTTATCGTAAAAAAGGATGGATCTACTAAGAAATCTAGGCTTTACTTGACCATCTTTGATGACACCCTTATTTTCAAGGGTGCTTGAATATCTGTAACTAGAAATATGTATACTATATCCTGTTGTAAGCACACTCTTTGCCAGAAAGGAAGTTTTGCTGTGAACTCCGCTTGGAAAACACTGCGGTGGTCTGGTAGGAGATGGTACGGTATAATTTTACTGAAAAAACACCCCCTCCCATTCGGTTACCTAGTGTGGGCATATCCGTATAGATTATTATCTCTGTGTCACTATCGACCGCGTCCATCTGTCCGCATGTATAAACTACGTGAACTAGACCAATAGCTTCTGGGATATTGGTGAAATTTTTCAGACCGAATTTGCTCTTCAAGAAGCAGCTCGCTTTTCGGAACCGTCTATGTAAGTTAAAAGCTTCTGTCGGCATTTGAAACAGCATTTTAATTGGTTTGGCTCAGTTAACATATAAGTGATGATATCCTGTTTCACTTATATGTTAACTTCGAATTCGATAATTTTTGGGAACCAACGCCATAACTAACTAACTTTAAATGTAAACGTTGCGGGTTCGGGTTTAACTTTGCAAAGCAAAGAGTACATATGTCTGATATGTACATAGAATATATTTTATTTATTTCTTCAGCAAGTACGACACACATACTTCTATGAGCAATAAATAATAAGACTTAGTTCATAATTTTAAAATTCTTAATTTAATCTTCAAAATCTGTGTCGTCCCACTTGACTCCAATACACTTGTGCAAACGTATTTTCCAATCCTAGAGGCAGTTGTTAAATTCAATTTCGGGAATAGCCTTCAATGCGCTCTCAAAATAACACCGATTGAGTTTGCTCAAAGCCAGAAGTGGCATCAAAGGCGAAAAGCTCACGATGAATCAATGTAGTACGCGACAGTGCATTATCGTGGTGCAAAAACCATGAGTTGTCGGCCCACTATTCCGGCCTCTGCTCGTCTATTTCCGGGTCGTAAGTATGGATCACTCATCGCCAGTAATAGTACGTTTCATGACATTTTGGTAGTTGGAAAGCATGGTTTCACAGACTTAACGCGACGCTGTTTTTGGAAAAAATTTAGTGGTTTTCAACCAATCGTGCTGTCACTTTTCTTAGGCCCAAATAATCTTTCAAATGGATAAGTGAACAAACCTTTTTAATTTTCCAACGATACCAGTAAGATCTCTGACTGTTAATAACCTATTCTCTAGTTCCAATCTTTTTATTGATGTTGATCATCAGTTTATATTGTTGGCCGTCCTGAACATGGTTCGCCGTCAAGGCGTTCTCGACCCTCTTTGAATAATTTGTACGATTCAAAAACACTTGTTCGCGACAAACAATTATCATCGAAGGGCTTTACCAATACTCTGAACGTTTCGGCACCAGAAATTTGATTCCGCACACAAAATTTGAAATCTCTCTGAATAATTTCACTGATCGTAAATATCGCCGAAAGCACTTTATGCACTTGAGAAAGACTGGCGTATATCCAACACTGATAATTATTTTGATGTGACATTTGACACAGATGTCCCTGACAGTCATATCAACCAAGAAAAGAAATGTTTCGACGAATGGGCTTTCACCCGAAATTTATGTAAATTAAGAAGTATTACTATTTTTTGCCCAGAGTATTTTCTAGTTCTAAGCTAAACTCTATTTCTCACAATGCACATTAAAAATCTGCTTTAAGAATACTCATTAATGTTTGAGGTAATTAGAAATAACCACAAGTACCAACAATTAAAAACAGGAAGTGGCTAGCATTACATAATAACTAAAGCTTCTTACATTTCCGTAGCAAACGTGAGCGTGTTGCTTGGGTGTGTGCCTATCGTTAAGGAAATTGTGATTTCGAGTTTAAATTTCTTAAGTATTTTTAGTCTACAGGAAATTAGACAACACTAGCTTAGACTAATAATAATGATGATTCCGTAAGTTACAAACACAAGGCAGTTTTGACCAGACGAAGGCTACTTGCAACCATATTTACATGGTTGTAACAAATTTCTCAATTAAAGCGAACATGAACTCTTCAACGGCGGCTACCAAGAGGCGTAGAAAATGTAACAAATACTAAGTAAAACCAAAAACAAAATGTATTAAATGTGGCAACAAAAAACAGTTTTTTTTCTGTGGAGGTAAAAACCAACAGCGAAAGGTCGTCCAAACAGCCGGAAAGCGACATAAAATAACAACAGCGGCAACAGCAGCAAGTAAACGAAATTAACAGCAACAGCTGTTCGAGCTGTTGTGACTAAAGCAATGAGAGGAGACCTCCAGCGCGTAGCTGACACCTTCATTATCTCAACAAGATCGAAAATGAATACATTGGTGATGCAGAAAAATTAAAAAATAACAAAAACAGACAAGAACCCGAAGGCTGAAAAAGCCTCGATGCTTGACGGCAGACAGCGGCTGTGAAAAAGCTGAAGCAACAACAACAAGCGCAGCAGCTGGCAGAGCATTGAAGACAACACTGAATTGTTTAATCAAGTGTGAAATCGGCCGTATCGGTTTGCTCCACTTTTTCTCGTCTTTTTTTCATTGTTAACTGTAAAGTAATCTTTTGCTGGCATAAATCTAATGACACATAATAATAGCTTGTTGTTGTTGCAGCGCCATTAACTTTGTGGAAATAATTAACATGTTTTGTCATGAACTTTTGCAGCACTTCGAAGCAATAAACATACAAACAAACCAAAAAACAAACACAAAAAAAAGTATTTTAATAGCCACCGAATATCAAGAGCACAACAAAAAAGACAGAAAATTACAAAACCAACTCACGGCATGTTAAACAAACGAAATTGAAGTGAACAGCAGCAACGAAACAGCTGTTCACCTTTCAGCGCTGACCTTTGTCATGGACCGCGCACGCTGCTCGCCACCACGCTTGGCTGCACACGACAAGCGCGCCTTACACGCTTGCAACGCTTTACAATTTCTGCTCTGTGCGTTGTTGTTCGACACTTCTTTCCAATACAAGCCGCTTGCACGCGCCTACACAAACAAACACACTCAAATACAAAGATGTCTTGCGCGTTGATCGCTTTAAACTTGGCCCAAAAGAGGCCACAATTAATCGCGCTTCGATCGCTCGCCAACTCGCGCGAACAAGCGCTCGTTCACTAATCGCGTGTTTCCACTTCAAAACCGTAAAGGGCATGCAACAATAACGCATATCGGAAAAATTCATGAATTTCCTCCGAAGCCGGCGCGCGGAAGACGAAAGTTGGAAGAAAGCGCGCTGGCATCTCACTTCCCGGACTCGCGTTAATTAAGTAAACATCACGTTTTTGCCGCTAAAGACGTCTTTGCGAAGCGTCACAGCTGCGGCCTGATTTGTTGGTGTCACACAGTGTTTTACCTACACGTAAGCACGCCGAAATATGTAACCACTGGAGGTACGAATGTGTGACGTTTGTGGTTTTCGTGTGACTTACGTGCCTTTGCTGATTCCATTTAAGCTGTGCGGAATTTTTCCCCGCTCCTGCGCGCCATCATGCTGTGACCTCAGCAGAAAATTGTTGGCGTCTGCGGGGTTTTCCTTGTCGTGTTTTGCGCTTTACTTCCCATTTCGATTTCCCATTCACGCCATGTGTTTCATAAAAATTGTTCGGTTAGCCCAATTTATTGATAAATCACAGTCACGACTATTTTTTGGCTTTTTCATTACCTTTATTATTATTATTTTTCTTTTATGTTTTTTTCATTAGTACATTTTCGGTGCCTTAAATGTTCAGCAATTTGTCTGCAGTTTGAGTTTAATTTGAGCTTTTGCCAAGTGCAAATAGTTAAGTACCGAGCTCGCTTATCTTATTTGGTTAATCTGGCGTGAAAATGTGTTGCATGTCGGCTTAGCGGCGAAGTATAAGCAAGCAATAAAGGTAAGCAATTATTTTGTGATCTCAAAATTAATTTAATTACAAGGAACTGCCTGAGTTCTATCAGTAAGAACACAGACACGCAAGTAGATTTAAAGCCAAGGATAAGCGATGTGAAGTCAATCACCTAGACTGAAACTGATCTAATTTGCCAAAGTTCTATTTCAACAGTAGAACTCATAGATATTATGCTAACTTCCTGAAGTAAAAATAAATTTGTATTATATACATATCAGTTAGACTTTTTGTGAAATTTGGCCACAAGAAAAAAAAATCCACTGACTAATTATTTAGGCACTACTCGGTCAGCATGTAATTAATTTTATTAAACCTGTTCAATCTAGGGGTTCTTACTAAATATTGACCAAGAGAGATTCATTCGGCAAGGCGTTTCGGACGCAAGCTCTCAAAGTTGTATGAATGATGTTGAGTTAGAAACATCCACGCACTTTTTCGACCATTGTCCAGCTTTTTCAAAACTTAGGTTGAAAAATCTCAGCAGTCTTACCTGCGGCGAACCCTTCTGAAACTGACATGTGAACTGATAGATGAAACTGACTGTCTCAACAAATTTGTGATAGACTCAAAGCGCTTTGTCGATATATAAAGATCTTATAATCTATTATATAGGAGTTTTTAATACTAAAATGCATCGTCTAAGCTGTCTAATAAAATTCCGGTTAGGAACGAACCCTTATCCTAACATAATTTTAACTCATCACACTCAGAAAGTTCTTAATAAATGACCCAAGCACTAAGATTATCATAGTCAATGGTCCTTAAGTCTTACATATGGAGTTTCAAGTTCACTTCGAACAATTAGTTGTGGTCGATCTAACGGCAAAAAACTTCCCTGAGATAATTTGGAGAAATGCTGCTGCGTTGACAGTCCTGTGTCTATTATATGAACCCGATTTCACAATGAGCCTCCATCTACTCTACCTATCAAAGCAGACTCAAATGTGGTAAAAATAAACCATATATAGTATCTGGTCGTATACGCAGATAGTTTGATTATTTCTAGAACTTCAGTAATGAAAACAATCGTACTTGATGTTATGAAATATCAGGCTCCCATAGGAATAACTATCTGACTGAAATTCTCATCAGTGCTCACATATTTTCCAAGGTAGTAATGAGTAATCCGAGAAAATCAGCTTGCATATTTACATATAAATAACTCCAGATCCGGTGATAATCAGTACTACATGGGTGAACCAATAGGTGTGATATATGAATAATGGAAGATGGAGATCTTTTCCGCATATTCGTCTTACTTTTTCGCTGCTTCTTGGCATTAAATATATTTTTAAGGTTCTGTAGTGATATCAAGAGCTTGCGGACAAATTCGGGTTAATTTCTTCATTTAGATATTTAACAATAAATGCCGCTCACGAACACAGAGCTTACAATACAAACAAAACTCGGCCCTTTGATGTCTTTTAAAGAACTTCTTGCATTAATTGTCTAATTATATACGGAATTCCTAAAACTTTTTTTTTTAATTTTTTTATGAATTTCAATTGTGGAATTCGTGTGCCTTCATAGCTTGGCAGAGTAGATAACTGATTACATTCACAAATTTTGACTATTCCAGGTTCCTTGCTTGAAGTAGTTCTCTGTATGCCCTTCATAAAGATATCTACTTAATTTTAACACACATGTGGCAACTCATTTGCACCCAAAAAATGCAATGTCCGTGAAGATTTCCGCTCATAGTACTGAAAAGCACAAGTGATTAACGGTTTTCTTGTCAAGTGGAATCGAAATCTTCCCATCTTTATGCACAATCATTTATGCGATAACTTTATAAACATTGTGAAGTTGAAACAGCACTTCCGCGCTCTAATTTGTGTTTGTCATGCTAGCTCGAAAAAAATACTTGAAAAACCTTTAAACAGAGTGTTACAAGGTTAGGTTTTCTCATCACCGTTAAATGAAGCAGAAGCAACCGATAAGCAAGTTGGCGGCACCTCTTGATCTCTTGACGTAATTGTCGTCAGCTAATTAACATACGATTTGACACACAGCATAAAATGTAGCATGCAAGTGCGAAAAAAGTGCGAAAAATCCATTTAAAGAAGCGCACAAAACTGGCCGCATGTACCTCGGTGTAAGTTTAAGTCTTAAGAAAAGAGCATTGCCCTCAAAAAAAGCCAAAGAATAAGAACAGCAAAGTCATTACACATGCCAACATTTTTGTATATATGTGTGTGTGTAAGAATACAATAAATAAATGAGCGAAAAACACATCAAGAAAATTACCGCAGAATATGACGAAACAGAAGCTGCAACCTTAGCTGTCGCCATTGTCATTATTTCAAATGATAATGTATATTTTGTTGATGGCATTTTGGCGACAGACGCCATTGTTTGTTCGTGGAGCGAAACTGCTTGCCAACAGTCGAGGCAATTGAGTTGTGAAAACCGTGAGAAGCAAGTGAAATTATGTGTATTTGTATTTTTTCGGTGTTACATAAACACTGAAGTGCTAAAGACCACCGTACATACTTAAATATACTTCAACAATATATATATGTATATACCTATATATATAAACTTATATACAACTTTTGTAAATTCACATACATAAGTATGTATGCATGTGACCTCATACAACGCCTTGCTTATTTGTCTGCCACCGTTTTCCAACATTAGTTGCTTGCGTCAAGCATAACTGTCAGTTTAATTGTCAAAACATTAACTGTCTAAAATCATCAAGTGCTTGTGCCATTGTTGCTTGGCACGTGTTACGCAACAGCAATCATTGCAATGCACAAATAATTACGGCAACAATTGAGAAGAATATGTTGTGGTTTCACTTTTGCTTGCAGTGGCAATTTTATACCTTCCACGAAATTAGTAAGGAATTGAAGTATAATATATGGAGAATAAATGTTGCTGATGTTTGTATTAGGTTTGGTAACAATAATTTCATTATTTTTAAATTCTTCTTTACTGGCGTAGACACTGCTTACGTGGTTATGGCTGAGTTAACAACAGCGCGCCAGTCGTTTACTCTTTTCACAACTTGGCGCCAAGATTAAGTGCAGCCAGGTTCTTCTCCACCTGATCTCAACAAACTGTACTGGAGATCTGTTTTCCTCTTCCCCTGCTTCCATCGGCTGGTACTGCGTCAAATACTTTCAGATCTGGAGTATTTTTATCCATCCGGACGACATGCCCATAATAAATTCATTATTTTTAACTAGAAATTCATAATGTTATTCTCTTTGGAACCCTCAACCCTATTCACATAAAGCTGGAGCTGTCGAGTTTCACAAGATTTTATTTAGGTGAATTTTTTATCAGCAAGATCTTTCGCCATAGACGGAAACAGATAGTAAGCACTTGGTGTCTAAACGTTTGCTTCCTTACGACTTCGGGCTTTTGACAGTACGCCTCCGCATTGAAAGTTTTGTTGTAGGGGAGGAGCTTACATTATTTATTCCCTGCTAATCTCACCAAAGAACTCCAAAGCACTAGCGCAGTATTCACTTACCGTTGTCCTAACTGATCCACTTTTCATGATCAGTACCCAACCATTAAAGCAACGGATCGATTTTGTTGTGATTTACCAACGATTCGCAGATGTGTATACGAGATTTGTAGCGTTAACTCTTTTGGCACCCATAAATCTAAATCGAGCTTCTTTTTAGTTCCAGCCTTATTTAAATGAACCAAGTGGGCCTTTGTTTCTTAATGATGGTCGAATGCGATGATTTCCATTTTTTATTGACATTTTCGACAATTGGTCCTCCAGAATGTGTTGCAACTTTGACATCAAAATTACCACTAAGGAAACGAAGAAACTTGCGATTATTTAGTTTTTACAGTATTAAGCCCATTCTATATTCATATCAATTCATGAAGATCGGTTAAGCAGTTAAATCAAAAAACACAGTTCCGAGAAACACGCTTTTAAAGACTGCGCACTTAGTCTAGCTAGCCTCGAATGCACAAGTTCTTAAGGCTGTATCTCTGAAACTATTAATCGGATCAACTTGAAAATATTGGCAATATTTTAGAGGTGTCCTAGAATTTAATGAGATAATAACAAAATTTGATTTTTTATATCCGTAAACCCATGTAACCTCTTTAAGCAACTTCCGTCTAATATCACTTTCGAGTTAAAGTTCTCTTTCAAAAATGTAAAATATTTTGGTAACACAACGAAAGCTATTAAATGATATAGAAAAAGTGCTGAGGCAAAATACTTACAATGTCATGTCTTTGGGTTATTGAACTCTAGAGCTGGAACCTACTTTGAATTAAGTCTCGTAGCCAGTAAAGGAAACCATCTTACATTTTATGGTTTGCAGATTTTAAAAAAGATATTTGAAATTTTTATATTCACTAGTTTTTGAAATAGGATAAAATTTTATGACATTCGCGAATCAAAAAATCCCAAACATTGATTTTAAGTTAGGTTTAGGTTAAATCTATATTAATATTATAAAGAGGAAAGATTTGTACCTATTTTTGTATGTTTGTAATGAATAGGCTCAAAAAGTACTGGGCCGATTTAAAAAATTCTTTCACCAATGGAATGCCACATTCTTCCAATTTGACATAGGCTACATTTAATTTTGAAAACCATTAGGGATTCTTGGTAAAATTTGAACAATGTAACCGAAGGAGTAGAAAAATGACTTTTAAAATGTCTTTCGTCGAATGCGCTGCCGAAACTATTAGCGATAGAACAAAATAATGTACAACAATATTGAAGAACATCACAATGTCTACAAAAAAAACTCCGCGATAGCATATGTCCAACTATTGTAATTATGTCACTAGAACAACTTGTCACAAAGAAATTGAACATAAATAGACTTACATACAAATAAAACTGGGTTTTTTTTAATACAAATAAAAATATTCGTGAAAAAAAAAGTGTTTTATATTCAAATTTCCAAAAATATATAATTATCTACCCCGTACGAAGCCGGGACGGGCTGCTAGTTTTATGATATTTGTCAAACAAAAACAACAAATTAAGTAATCTGAAGTTAGATTAAATGTTGTAATAGAAGTAAAATCGCAATAATGATCTCAAAAATTATGGAATTTCTCAAAATTACTCATCCAATAATTATTTTGTAATCATTACATGTAATTCATAATCCAAAAACCCTATGACTGGCGAAAAATTGTTGTGACAATGAATGCCTCGGTGTAACCACGGTCATTATCAAAATGTAATCGGTGGGTTTGAATGTTTATGAATCCTGAGAAATTGTCACCGTCATTTGTATGCAAACATATATACACACAAGCAAAGAGCTGAGCGCTTTTCAGTAGGAAGATGATGCAGCAAATTGCCATTAAAAGTTGCAACCCAAAGGAGTTACCACATACCATAATTGCCGACGCAGGGGGGATATAATGCGAAGTGGGCGAGTGAAAGCACAGTTATGAGAGAGGGTACTCAACTGGGTATTCATCTTCAGTATGTGTATGTATGTATGAGTGCGTTTAGTTTCGCATTTTCATTGCCAACAAAAGTGCCCGCGTTGCGGTGCGGTGCGGTGGACTAACAGTTAAAAACAAAGCGCGATTTGATGATGATGCGGCACTTTGGAACGCACACACATATGCGCATGCTAAAAACGGTAAATTGCTGCGCGCAAATATGAAAATAAATATGCACACACACACACATGCGCCGTATGTGCGCCATGCATAAATTCACTTTATGTGACTTTGCGGTTATTACAGTTATTTGTGACTATCACTGCCGCGTTTGTGGTTTTTGGCGACGCTAATGCGTTGTTATTGTTTTTTTTTTTTTGTTTTTCTCGCCGTTTTAGCCAGCTTTTTACATTTTAATTTATTAATTTTTATTTTCACTGCTTTGACGTAGCCCAAGTAATCGTCGCGTGGAAACAATTACTGTTGTTGGTGTCATAAACAAATGACGATAATTGACTTACACACTCAGGTATGCACAGACGCGCTGAGTAATGGCTTGCAATGCAGGAAGTGCAATGGAAAATGAAAACGAAGGTGAAACGTTAAATTGAAGGTGAAAGGATATCCGGTAAATACATTTCACTTTATGGGCACATACTTTGCATAGTGTATTTAAATGATAGTAGGGAAACAATAGACGTGCAATGTGTATATAAATCACAGCCTAAGTACTGGTGACACACAATTATTTTCGAAAAGTGTCTGATTGCACCCACAGCCATACATTTATATGAGTCCACATGTAGCTTCAGCAACTTTAAGAAATTTATAAAACTCTTAGGTAGGTTTACCAACTTTCAAAAATCTATGTAGGTATTAGAATCCATTTTGAACTTTTTATTTTCAAAAAATCCATATCACTACATATTATATACAACTTATTTGCAAAATTACGAGTCAAATTAGTTTGAAGAAGTCGAAGTGGTCTTTTCGAAAAACAAAAATGGGTTGGTTTTCGATCGGTTGGTAGTTAGAAAAGGGAGGCGCAGAAGCGCCACACCGCAGACAGCCACATTTATGCCATAATTAAGCTCATTTGATTCCAAGTGCAATCAGTTTTGCCTTATCCAGCAACTCAGTGATAAAATAACTCCTTCTGTGCTGCCAATGTTTTCTACGTTGCAACATTGGGAGCCTTGGAAATAATTCCGTTACAAGTCTACACATTCAGAAAGACAATATGCCTCATCACCCTCAGCACATGCTTTGTCTTCTGCCTATTCCACTTTACTAAGTTTCTGAAGGTGGGTTGTTAGAGGTAAATACCCTACGACGACTAATAAAATGTTACTTAGTTCCGTCTAGCCCAAAAATCGAACTTTTTTAATCTCATCAACACTACCCTAACCATTTTGTGGTGTACTCTGTGCTTTCTAGTGCTCCAATACCTGAGATGTTTCTCCAAGGTCCATCGCTGCAAGCAACACTTGAAGGAGCTGAAAGGTATACGCCAGCTTTGAGAATTTTGTTCCTGATTGTCCCTAAGCGGGCCAACTCGTCTCCATTTTGGTTTCTTCCATTGCTTTGTGACTGGATACATAGATGATTTTTACCGAGTGCTCCACTAAGTGTGTCATATGGATATACAGGAAACTTAGTTTAGGCGCTAAGGATCACTTCAATTGCCGTTTGGCTATACACTAGAAGGTTAATAGACTTTCGGAAACTAGAGCAGAAACCCACTTGGTCTATAATGAGGATAACCTGCAAAGCATTTGTTGATGTAGTTTTCATTGCACCTTTAATCCCCACCAAACAGGTTCGCTGTATCTGTTTCAGAGGTTTAATGCGACACTTATTCGTTAATACCACTCACCAAACCAACGCACCACATGTTAGTATGGGACGGATGGTACTTTTATATATATAATATCAAGAAGTCATGTGGGAAGGAGGCCGTGATATTTCACATAACTCAATATTACAATAATTCTACTACTTAAAATGGAGGATTATATTGCAAAATTTTTATTTATTTTTTTTTTTTTCTTGGTTTTTTGAGAGTATTCATATTTCCGACTATCTTCAAAATACAGCCCAAATATCGTATTATATACTCTATGAAAATGAAAGGAGAACCAGATTTTTCTTTTCAAGAATTTAATTTTTTATAATATACATATTTTGCTTTACGATTCCATCTTCCAATAAATCGCACTATAATTTACATTTTTATGACCACTACTTCAAACTACAGACCATTTTATACTATATGATCAAAATTAACACGGACTACTTCATTCAAACTACATTTTTTTATATTCTGGATATAAAGCTTGTTAATGCTCTGACGAAACCGAAGAGAGGTCACAAAAAAGATGCTTGACAACTTAGCTGAGGATCCTACATTCAACAAAAACAAACTAGTGACGAGAGGTGGCTTTATGAATATGATCTCGAAACTGTTAAGCAATTTAGCAAAGAACACTCCGAAGATGAGCCGAAACCAAAAAACTGAAAAAACAACGTCAAAGTAGGTTAAAAATCAAGGTGATGTTTATCATTTTCTTTGGTTACCGTGGTATGGATCGCCACGAACTCTTTCTACAGTAGAAAACGATCTATAAAGAATACTACGTGGCCGTCTTTCTTCATGCAACAATCGTTGTAAACAACATTTGTATGCAAACAATTTATGTATTTATTTTCACCTATTTCTTGTATTATTTTGACTGTCTCTTTGGTCAAAGGCGACAGGAAAGTCATTTCTTAGTCACAGTATTCGCCAAATTTGGCTTCCTGCGGCTTTTTTAAGTTTTCGAAACTAAAAAATCACCTTTCGAGAACGCGCAATGAGTCTATTGAAGCAACTAAAAGTTATTAGTTGAAGGTCATCTCAACCGAGACAAGTGCATGAAAATCTAGATAGCGATAATAAAGACTGTTCTATTAAACCGTTAGTTTCATCTACGCTTCGGTGCAACCTGGCGACAACAAAAATCGGCTGTATTACACAAAATTTGCTATATAAATCTTCCAGCAAATAATGCTCCACCTTAATGTTCACATATGTCTCTAAAAAATTAATAAGAGTTGAAGGAAATGTGTGCAGTGATATGTCTTAAGTGATACACTTTGAGCGGTTCCTATATAACTGAAACCATTTTAAGCAGATAAAGCGCATATCATAAACAAATATCACTAAAAATCAGCTGCCTGGTGAATTAAAACTCCCTTTGCAAGCAGAACATTTTTGTTTTTTCGAAATGCATAATTTAAGCAAATTTGCATAAAACACTCGGCCATCAAATCAAAGTGAATAAATTCATATATGCAAGCCTATGTACTTGTATACATACATACAAACATACATATTTTATGTGAGCAAATTTGCAAATGTAAATTCAGCAGATCTCCGCGACTGTCTGGCAAGTTCGAAAAGTCACACTAATATAGTCATAACCCATTACCAGGTAGTCAGTAAAAACTTTCCCAAGTACTTGCGAAAATGGCTGAGAGCTACCGCAAGCGGGGCAAAGCGGCTTTCTGAAAAGTGGGGAGCACAGACATACACACATGCATGCAGACATACACGTGTGCAGATGCCGTGAGTTGGCTGGAGCAGCACCGCCGACGACTTTTAGTAAAATCGTTTTAAGTTACACACATGCGCCACAAACACACACCTGTATATTTATATGGCAGTATTTATTCACATGTGTATATGTATTTGCGTTTGTAACTGCATTTGCATTGAACCGATGCGCATAAATTGACGGTTCAGTTGATGCTGAATAAAAGCCTGCGGCTTGAAGTTGATATGTGCATACAGACACACTTCCGACTGGGCACATAAAAGTTATATCGCACAGGCAAAAGTTACAACTCGCATCCGGTGTATACATTGTGCTGCCACATGTTGCAGCTACACTTAGCAATGCATTTACACACGCGCGTAGCTATACATATGTGGCACCGATGTTTGTACATCTGCACGAGCGCTTTAAAATGTGACATTGGAGGTTGAATGTAAATGCCTGAAGTGCAGTTAAAGGCTGCGAGCGGCATTTTCATGCCTAACGTTGTTTAGAAATGCGCAGCAAATATTATATTTTTGCCTGGATGGCAGCTTGGTATTGAAATATGTCGCTAAATTGGATTCTGTACTCATTTAAAAAATGTCACTGCACAATAAAGGTCAAGTCTAAGGTAAAGTTACACATACTAAAATGCAAAACAATGCCAAATGTCATCAAAAAAATCAAAAATCGCTGTCAGATAACCAATATAATAACCATTATAATAACTAATATATAACCACTTCTCAAACCTTTTTCAACATGATTGGGTTTTATTTTAAATTTCTGAAAAAATGTGCCTGACGGAAAAAAAATTTTCTAACTATTCATCCTGAATCATGTCTACAGAAGGATTTTAAAAAATCAAGTTATTTTCGGACATATAGGCATTTTTCTGATTTGGTAACCAAACTGGTTCGGCCGAAACTGAAACTAGTCTTAATCAAAACGAAATCCACGATCTCTTAGGTGTCACTGGACCGATTTATCTGAAATGTTCCCCTAGCGGGCAGGTGGTAGAATTTAATCGCGATAAGTCTCTTACGACAGGTGTCTTTCTGTTTGGCTTGGCCAGAAATTTCAGCATAATTTTTGTCAAGAATTGTGCTATAATACTTAGCTTGAAATGATATTATAGACTTTGAATGAGTTTCCTTCTAATGAAAAGACATTTGAAGTTCAAGCGACAAATGTCAACAGTCATTGATTGTAGCAAAAGCTACAAAGTCTGTCTAGAGACTGAAGTCTGGTACCACGGAGAGCAATTATCCCTTGGAGTTCGCTCCAATCTGCTCATTAGGTTTGGCCCTTTGGAGAAATTCGTGGTGGCTGTGGTATAAAACTAAAGGCAGACAGGACTATTTTAGATTGGCCTCAAACCCGACCAAAGTAGGAAAAGTGTTCCTTTCAGCTGACCAATTAGAACCAAAAATACTTGCCAAAAACATTTATTATTTTGGGCGCTGATCAACGCACTGTATTGATCTATGTACATATGTGCCGTCGTTTTATAAATATAAAAAGGAAAAATTGAAATTTGTTTAGAAATACGAAAGGATTTTTTCGACTACCCAATATGTGTGAATTTTCCTAAAAAATACTTAAGTTGTTGCTAATTTTTCCAATTAGTTTGTAACTTCACATCTCATGACGAAAGTTCAGCAAATTGACACTTCTTCGAAAATTTATTAAAATATGAAAGGGTTCCAGTTGAATTACAAAACGGACCACTTCTCAACTGAAAATCTCAAATTCATTTTCAATCAGCCTGAATTCACAAAATTTCAAAAGCAACAAATGTCACTTGCGTCAGTTTGCAAATTCCAGCTTGCAACCTGGGACTTATAAATTTTAATTTTTATTTTATTTTAATTTTTGAATTTTTTTTTAATTTTTTTTTTTCACAGACACGTTCATTTTTTAAACAAATAAACTGAATTTACACAACATAAAATGTGCATATTAAAAATTTATAACTTTAAATAGCCCTCGTGTGTAATTTGTTGCAACAACAGGCGCTGCAACTGTTGCATATATAAATAATTTGTGTTTTTTTTTCTTGTTTTTGAGGTTTTTCAATTTAAATGTAAACACTTTTAAGCGCAGCACTTTGCATTTACTTTTATTTAAGGCGCATTGCTGTAAGCCCCCAGGCTGTTTGTATTGCATTTTACAGTTTGTGTTGTTGGTGTTGTTTTTTTGATGCGCGCACTCATTGTCAGTCATTTTAATCATTTATCAGGGCCAAGCCGCTGCACAATGCAAACTTCAAATCGAATTGTTCACTTCCATGCAAATGTGGAAGTAATACCATATTTATACCATGCAAATATGTAACTATATCATATACACACACTTTATTGTTGTGCGCCATTCATGTGGCTATCCTTTGCCGCATCTCTGAATGGAAATTCTGGTTAAACACGCACTTTTATTGTCAACGCTGGCGCATAAAAAATATATTACGGCTATTAATTGCCATAAAATGTGCATTTTTTATAGCAGCACTAACACACACATGTATATGTTTATATGTGCGTGAAATAACAGCTCACTTACACATGTTGCAATTGGCTCAATGGCACTCATTCACATTTGCATTTGCTATTGTAATGTCGCTCATAGTTAAGCAAATTAAATCACAACACAAAACATTGCTGCGCACACACATGCGTAGATGTAAATGCGCTGGTGCTATGTTTTATTTATTCCGGTGTGATTTCTTATTGTTTATTTTGATAGCTAAGCAAGTAATCACTTTTTGTTATTGTGCTTTATTGGCATTGTTTTAGTTGCTTAGATTAACTATTGTCACAATTGTTGTTGTTGTTGCTATGTTGTTGTGTTGTTGTTTTTGTTGTCTTGCATGCTTGTGGCATGAAGCCCTAGTAGTTTGCGTAATTGGAGCTGCAACATTCATGACACAAATCAATGCCATCATACGCCACCAGCTAAGCCTCTCCACACACATCCAATTAAAGGCCTTAAAAGCAAGATTAAATTATTTATGTCACAGCTGTTAACGCTTTGTGAAGCTGCTTATAGATTTTATGCTAATTCTAGTAAAATGTTTTTACAGTTTGGTTAAAAATAAAAATTATTTTCAATGTAACTCTTGGGTTTCTTCTATTTATTGTCGATACGAACAAGCAACTGGTATAATGCATATCGACTAGCATAATTGACCAGAAGTATATTAGCGAGCATTTATAACGAATTCTATAATGAAATACTAACACTTAAAATGTCATGAAATTGTAACTGTCTTAGATTCCATAGAATTTGGAGTCTGACAAATCGAACAACCAACTGGTATAATTCAAAAATAATGACATAAACAGACTAGCACATTCGACTAAAGGCTATTTTTAGCCTTTTCATTTATATGCATTTCTATAGTGAACTGTCAAATCAGTAGTCACGAACTTATAACTGTCATGGATTTGTTGAAAGTTCGAGAGTAACGCATTGAAAAAAACTATACGAGCTGTTCAAGGTACCCGCAAACTCTCTTGCATCGAATTAAATTCGCTAACTTGCTTGTTGTTTTACAAGAAAGCAATGTTCAAAGATGAGTAGCTTGCAGAGAAATCTCGAATCGATGGCAGCTTTAATAATACTCATCGTTGTTTCTTACATAAATCTGAACAAAATTGACCATGACTGGTCCATTTAAGCAGAGCACGCATACCGAATCGATAAAGAAATATTGGTAGACTTATAGAAGCTGAAGAAATTATATGATATTTATAGATCATCGTGTTTGCATCAGAGAGATATCAGAGAAACTCAACATCTCTCATATCATCCAACCAACACATTTTAGTTTTGGTTTTGGTTAATATTTTATTTAATTTCTGGTAAATATTTTGATCAATGTTTTGTTTAATTTTTTGGTTAATGTTTTGTTTAGCATTCTGTTAATGTTTGGTTAATACTTTGGGTATGAAGCTTGTTGTTACTAGTCTCATACCAAAAGACGTGAATCTTTTGCTGAAACTACGACGAGTAGAAGTCGTAAAACAAATGCTGGATTTCATAGATTAGAACTCTATATTTACCAAACACATCATCGCTGGTGACGAGACATGGACTCCGTTCCCACGACTGTCGAGTCCACATAGTCGGAATGACCCCGGATTTTTTATCCGGTCAAGGACTGTAGATTCGGCAGAATTCCGCCGCAGTGTTGTGTTTTTTTGTGTTAGTCCGAACAAAATTTTATCAGATGTTAATTAACTTAGGTATATTAAGAAAAAGAGATTATTTACCCTTCGTGAGAACATTTTCTTCAACTATTAAGCACCATAATTGTTCTAATAATATGTACTCTACCCTTGGGTTGACTGTTGTTTGCTTTAGCCGATTAGTACTCACCTAAAAAGGAAATAAAAAAAGAAAAATTTAGAGAAAACTTAAACAAGGACTAATTATGAAAATCAGTAATAGTAATACAGCCTGAGCCTGTTTCTACCAATTGCTGGGCAATCGAGAATCTGGTGTTCTGGAGTTTCTTGTTCCATGTCGCAAAGCCGAGACCAAAAAAATCGCGCCAAAGTCGCTCAAAAATCAAGGTCATGTTGACTGTTTTCTTCGATTATCGTGGTGTTGTGCATTATGAATACCTTCCAACCGGTCAAACAATCAACAAGGAATATTATTTGAACGTTATGCGTCGCTTGCGTAACGCTATCCGCCTAAAAAGGCCGGAATTGTGGAAAGACAATTCTTGGTTTTTACACCACGATAATGCACCATTCCATACTGCCCTCGTAATTCGTGATCATTTCGCCAAAAACACAACCCATATTTTTCCGCAACCACCGTATTCACCTGATCTGGCGCCGTGCGACTTCTGGCTGTTCACCAAGCTCAAAAGACCGCTCCGGGGACACCGTTTTTATACGATAGAGGAGATTCAAGCCGCAGCGAAGAGGGAACTGAAGGCCATCCCGGAAAGTGACTACAACCAGTGTTTCGAAGATTGGAAAATCCGTTGGCATAAGTGCATTGCATCGGGAGGGGATTACTTTGAAGGGGATAAAATTGATTTGGAAGAATAAATAAAGAATTTTCAAAATAAATACAATGTCAATGCGCTATTTTTTGGGCAGAGTAGTATAGTAATTTCAACTATATATTTTTTTTTTTTTGTAATTTTACACCTCAAATTGTTTACTCTGGAATTGCATAAATATTCGACATTTTTATTTGTGTTATGAATAAATGTTTGCACAAAATTTCATTGAAATATTTAAATGCACACAGCACACACACAATATTTCTGGACCGACTTAATTCTATACAAAAATATTTATTTTCATAAGTTTTTGTGCGGATTTCCACTGTAATAAATTTATAGGTAATCTGCACAAAAGCAAAATTTTCATTGTTCATAAATTAAGCGGCACAAAAGCGCTGCACACAAACTTATTTATACACATATGTATGTTTCATAAAAATATATTTACATAGGTATGTATTTAATATATGACATATATTTACATTGGTACATATGTATGTATATACAATATGTTGCATACTCTCATTGTAACTACGCAAATAAATCAGAATTTAAGTTTTTCATTGAAAACGACAATTGAACTAATTGGGCTTATTACAAATTTATTCAAAGCTTTTTACCGGCTTTTGTGAATTAAAATATTCCATTGAAATCAGTGATAGGTATTTTCAAATAAACTCAAAATTTAATTTGGTGACAACATAAGGAAAATAAGAAGTAGTATAAGGCCAAACATGAATCAAATTTACGGTTATACGCTTGCCTAAATCATCACTAATTAATACAAAGGTTGAAGGAAGTCTTAAATTTCAAAAAATTCTTTCCAAAAATCATCTTTAATTAATTTAAAGAATTAGGTCATTTTTTTTTTCATTTTGAATTTCCAAAAAAAAAAATCGAAAAATTCTCTTTTGGCTAAGAGTAACATTTAAAGTCGTGAGAACATTGTGCTAAGAAGCAGGTCGAAGGTAAAAGACTACCACAGTTATTTTCTGTCCAATTTTGAGTAAAGTCAAAGCTTTCGGGTCAGTCAGCCTCAGCACGTAAACCTTTAATTACATTTTTCTCGAAACTGCATTTCTCAAATCGTACTATCATAGAACAATTATGACAGTACTCGGAGAAACTGTAACTGCAGCCGCATAGCACACCGTAATATAATCTAATAAACTACTACATACAATTGGCTTCGGTACTGTTGGAACTTTTTATCCGACAAATTAACTTTTTTTGAGCTTTTTGCTAACTTCACATGGGGAACTGGGGGACATAACGAAGTTTTCTCTGGAATTCGTGGATTTGTTGACGAACAAAACGTTAAGCGTGAGGTGCAGTGGTTATGTGAAACAAGATGGGTTCAATGGCACGATGCAGTTATCCCATTTACCGCAAAATTGTCGCTGATCGTCAAAGGTCCGACAAAAATTTGTAACTAGAAAAATAAGGAAACAGCGGGAAAATCCACGATGCTCTTCGTAGGTGAGTGAAAACTTCAATTTATAATTGGGATTTTTTTCGTATATAATATTCAATCTTTAAGTCATTCTTCAGAAAGAATCGATCGAACTGGCAGAGGTGTCAAATATGATATAACTTGTTTGTAATATTCTAAAATCGAAGACAAAAAGCTACGAACCTTTTCGATCAATTTATTCAAGCACGAAAAAGTGTCGGCAGAACTGAAATTTGAAAAAACAAGAACCAAGAATCTGCAACGAACAAAGAAAACGCGAAAATTTCTGCGTGAGAACTTGCGAAAGATACTAAAAGTTCTCAGTGTACACTCGTCTGTTGAATTCAGTCGGCGAAAATGTGAAAACGCGCTTTTCTTGAGAAGTATTGGATGGATTTCAACTGAGTTTGCTTCTTCCAGGAAAATTATGTGGTTTGAAAATCTTATCTTAATGACTGCTTGATAAATAGATTCAAAACTTTTTGGATAATGACAACGTCAAGCGACGCTTGAAGCCCAAAATGAATTTGATCACTGTCAGTGCCATTTCAGGCAGAAGTAAAAGTCAAACGACAACAAGTTAGCAACAACTGCGGTGGAAGCGTTAAAGAACTGCGATGTAGACCTATACCACATAATATATAGTTTTCTTCGCTTATTCTTCACAACAAAAATATTAGGTTGTCAAAAAAGCCTTGCGGTATTTTCGCTAGTTGGCACTGAAAGCGCGTAGTTCTAGTTTTATTCGTCGCATCGGGTCATGCTATACCTTTTTGGAAAGCTCATTTCACACGCTAACACGTGTTCGATTGATTGTCGTTTCTTCGAAGTCATTCGTGAGTTATAGCGTCGCAAACATGGAGCAAAATAAAGGGAAAATACGGCATATTTTACAGTACTACTATGATAAAAGCAAAAATGCATCTCAAGCCGCCAATAAAATTTGTGCAGTTTATGGACCCGATACAGTTTCCATTTCCACCGCACAACGATGGTTTCAACGTTTTCGTTCTGGTGTAGAGGTGGTCGAAGATGCGCCACGCTCCGGAAGGCCTGTCGTCGAAAATTGCGATAAAATCGCTGAATTGGTCGAAAGAGACCGGCATAGTAGTCATCAAACCGTCATCAAACGTATTCCTCGGTCCAGCGTGTAGTAAACAATTTCAAAAAAAACGGAATTTTAACGTCAAAACCGCAATCTGGCCGTCCAAAAATATTATCAGTCCGGGAAGAACGCAAAATAATAAATAGTTAACACTCGACTTACGTCCACAAATGTTATTGAAAACGTATATATAACCTTTAAGAAAACAATTTGTGCCGAAACTGCTACAAAAGTTTTACGAAAAGCTGGATATCATGGCAGAGTCGCTCGAAAAAACCATATATTTCACTTGTAAACAGACGAAAGCGCAATGAATTTGCTCATAATCATATAAATACGTCTCCGGAATTCTGGTATTAAGTAATATTTTCGGATGAAAGTAAATTTTGTATTTTTGGCATAAAAGGTCGACAAATTGGGTGGCGTAAATCAGGAACTGTACTTGAAAAACAAAATATTGTTGGTACAGTGAAACACGGTGGTGGTGAAATTATGGTGCAGGGTTGCATGGCGGCCGGTGGTGTGGGTCAGCTTGAACATATTGAATCCACAATGGATAAATGGGGTTATTTGACCATTCTAAAAAATAATTTGAAACAAAGTGCAGAGAATCTTGGATTATCTTCGACGTTTTGGTCCCAACAAGATAATGATCCTAAGCATACTGCTGAAATTGTTAGACTTTGGCTCTTTTACAATGCTCCTAGACAGCTTAAAACACCCTCTCAATCACCTGACCTCAATCCTATTGAGCATCTATGGGATCAGTTAGAAAAAAGAATTCGTCAGCATACAATAACAAGTAAGGAGGCTTTACGAAGTGTTATGCAGGCAGAATGGTCCCGGATTACAGCTGAGGAAGCAGATAAGTTGGTAAGATCAATGCCAAATCGATTGCGTGAGGTTTTAAAACAACGTGGCTATCCAACAACATTGAACTTAATTTTTTTTTATTATTCGTAATGCTTTTATAACTAATTTTAAAGCTGAACGCAGACTTTATGGTGCCTTTATTTACTTGTTGGTACACTAAATCCCGTTATCTCAAAAATGTAAATAGGAATATACATTTTTGTTTTTGTATTTTGAACTGAAGAATATAAAGAAGAAATACATGTAAAAAATTTAAACAGAATTGTCTATCAATATTGTGTTTTTACTTCTCTTAAAACAATGTGTCCGGTGAACACAGACTTTATGGGCTATGGTATTGCAGTCACTGCAGAAGAAGTTCTCGAGAGGTTCTCTAAATTTGGCCCACATTTGGTTTTGTGAAATTTTTCTATTCAATACACGAACTGACTACAGTATTACATATTGGAACAAAGTACAATTATATTAAACTGTACAAAGGCTACTATATTTAATATAATAATCTTCAATTTTCAATCAAATGTTTATTATTTACCAAAATTATATATACATACTATATACGTTTGAATTGTTATACATATACGTATCTACACATATGCGAATTGATAAATCGGCTGTCGGTGTCATTAAAGATTGAACAAAAACCAAATGTACATATATAATACATACATGTACTCATACATACATAGTTACAAATGAATGTAAACAACATCATTTGTGTAAAATGAACGGCTTCCACAAGCGACGAATGGGTTGGCAGCAAAGGGCAAGTCGGCTAAAAACATATCAGCAATTGTGGAAAAAACAAAAAAGAAGCTTATGTTGTTGGTATACACACAAGTAATTACAAGCAAACAGGGTTGGGAGCTTAATGGCATATTTGTACGTATGTATGTATGTAAATGCCAAACAAATACTTGCCAATGGCAATGGACTATGCAAATACATACGTAGCAACAACCTGTCAGTTGCCACACACTAACAAACACACATAACTACATACACGTACATAAGTATATGGAGTATGTTAATATGCTCGCCAAGCATCTAAGTTCACGTTCCTGCATTGTTTTTCGGTTGTACCTGCTGGCATGTTGCATGCACCATGAAGGCCCGTAGCTGTGCGCTGACCAAAATACGAGCATACATCGGCAACAATGCCAGCTAACCAAAAACCAAAAATGTTCCGCTACGTTGCACTCATTCGACTAATGTGTGTAGCGCTTCATGTATAAATTTGTATTTATGCGCCCGCGAGATGCGGGGGAGTGTTCCAAATGACA
This sequence comes from Bactrocera zonata, assembly GCA_037783105.1. Taxonomy (NCBI): domain Eukaryota; kingdom Metazoa; phylum Arthropoda; class Insecta; order Diptera; family Tephritidae; genus Bactrocera; species Bactrocera zonata. Next base: position 130,275 of record JBAWJQ010006262.1, on the reverse strand, counting down.
ATAACTTGTGACTGTCGACGGTTTGGCACTACGTCGCATACATTACGGTTAAAAAAGATACTCAAATAAATGTTACTGGCATTAGATGGGGAGAAAAAAATTATAACAACAACATACTATATATATATCTTCAATATCTTTTTAAGTTGTCAGTGCTGCCAATTGGTGGCGAACAGTGGAGTACATTGTGACAAAAAAGTACCCGGAAATTATAAATGAAACACAAAATATTTGCTTATTTCTCAATATTTATTTTGTCACTTTCAAAATAATCCAGATGTAATCTAGTCCTCGAAACACTTTTCATAAGCACTTTTTGGGATGTCTTTAAACTCCTTCAGCGAATTTTGTTTTATCTCTTCGATCGACTGAAAACTTCGATGATTGTTGACTAGTTTGCATGTCAAACTCATAAGCCCATGCTACATCAGCAGTTATAATGCTCTCCATAAATGTGGGATCGGAATTCGCACGATCAAGCTTGCCCAAAGAGACCTGTTCACGGTACTCTTTTTGAAAAAAAGTTCAGCTTTATTGGGACATGTCGAGCAAGAACGTGTTTCATCCCCAAAATATCAACCAAAATCATTCGAACCGAATTGCGAGAGATGTCGATCTCTCTAACAATTGAATAACGATTTTTACGCACTCTCTGGTAATTTGCGAATTCCAACCCAAAAGAACCGGGCCGGCTTGGCGGCAAAAAATTAATCAAGCGAAGTTTTAAGAACCTGTTCTGATGTGAAACGTATTCCAGTTGGGGCGTTCGGCATCGACCGATGCAAATGGAATTTCGATGAGGAAAGGTCTGGGCTATAAGGCGGGTGAGGTAAAACTTCCCAGCCGTAGTTTCACACAGAGCTTTTAACCTGTCTTGCAACATGGTGATGAGCGTTGTCATAATGGAAAATTATTGTCTCGTGTTTAGTCGCAAATTCTGGGTGTTCTTCGGCCATCGCTTGCTTCAATTTAATCAGTTATTGTCGAAAATATTCTTCATTAATAGTTTCACTCGGCCTTGGAAGCTCATAATACAGCACGTCCTTCTGATCGAACCAAATAATACATGATATTCATAATACAGCACACCTTTTTGATGCAAATACAGAGTGATGTCATGGATATTCGGCCTTGAAGTTAATTTGGCTGGTTGCCAGGTTGCAAATACAATCTTCTGCATTTATGGAAGGTTGCCGTAATGGATCCCGTTTTCAGCACCAATCACAGTCGGATGCAAAAAAGTTTTTTTTTTTGTATATCGTTCAGTAGCATTTCCGATATGCACATCTTTCGACTTCTCTTGGCTTCAATCACTAAGGCACCCAATTTATTCACTTTGAATGTATCCAGTTGCTGTTAACGTTTCGAAAAATGTTGCTTGAATGACTCTCAAAATTTTTGCGAGCTTTTCTTGTGCTTGATAACAATCTTAATGCTTCCAGTTCCTCATCTTCAAACTGTTGGACGTCCATCTTCTTAAATCGTGCAAGCCACTTTTGGTATGTTTGCTGGCTAGAGCGTGTTCACCTTAAATTCCCACCAAAATGCGATCAATTTGAACCGAGGTTTTGCTTATTTGGTCAGCTTTCTGCGAACTGAATCGCCGGTGTTTGCAAAGCCGATGGCCATGCCCTTTAGCAACCCTACCACAATTTCATCTGTTGAAAGCGAATCGGTTCTCCATTGTTCCCTTGCATTCAAGTAATGAACCGAATTGACTTCCCGTGAGCTCGGCAAGCGCTGGTCAACAACCAGTACTTGTGCGATTGTAAGATCCTTATGGTACAAAGTGAACTACTTGCTCTACTAATACTTCTGAATTACTCGCTCTTAGCAAAGTCAAACTCGCCGGTGTTCTGAGCGGACACTGTCTAATAGGTTTACTTGCGGTGCGACAAAATATTATGAGGGATGCTTTTTGTTCAAGCTGTATAGAATAATAAAGGTGGAATAATCTTGTCACTTTCTCTTTTATTGCCTGGTTTTTGTTAAACGAGTTAGAAATATCTCGCTTGGCACATCTTCGGCAAACCTATCGAAGTGGTTGAAAATTGACGTAAGCTCAAAATGCTTCGTGGATCTAAGATAATCTGGTGATTCCTTTTTAGGAGTTTTTGAGCATCATAAATGATCAAAAGTTACAGCTGTCCCCGCAAGTTATATCGCTAGTTTTCTTCAATATGTATGAATTTTCTGTAGTACGGGTACGACTATTTAAAGACAGTGTTCGGGGCTGGAAAGCCTTTTTAGAAACTAAACTTCATTAAAGATTATTACAGACTTACATATACATATTATAAAATGGTTATACATTTATCGGTTATCATACACTCATATTGAAATAAAATTTGAGATTTGCTTATAAAATGGTTATACATATATTGGTTATTTTATCTGACAGCGTTGACAACGTTGATTTGCATTTTAGGTGACTAGAGATCCATATAGTATGTGTACGAGCCCCTCTTCGGGCTAATGGCTACGCTATCGTACTGCCGGAAAATGGCATTGAAAATTCACACAAGAGGAAAAGTTAAAAGTCAAAATTGGTTTTAAGCAAAAAAAATTGCAAAAAACATTTCTTCTTCATTTTTCATTGCAACAGTCTGTACCGCCGCCAGTACTTAAGGCCACCAATATGCAGCCAGCTACGATAATAACCATGACAGGCTTACGCTTTTATAGCGCAATAGCGGAAAACCTAACGCTACAAATGGTCATGGCTATCTGTAAAGCGACCAACAACTACAACAAAAAACCGAAACACAACAACAACTGAAACCCCGAAAATTGTCGCTAAGGACAAAACCAACTGTTTACATATTTTACATAGTTCGAGCGTGTAAGTATGTGCAGAGCATGAGCGCAGTTCAATGAGTGCATTGCAACTAACGGTGCGCATGCATGCATTCTATAAAACCGTGTGGTAGTACCCTTGCTACTACTTGCTAGTGGTATCACTGGTTGTGCGCCGTCCATGCCAGGCATATTCACATCACATTAATAATTGGCAGTAAAACAATGCCGCCTGCAACTCACAGACAAACACACACAAACAAAGGTACCCGGGCGGCCAACAATAAGGGAGCAACAAAAGCAAGTTGCAAGTGAGCTATGTTGCGGCATTGTTGCCACGGCCGGCTATGGTTGGTAAAGCGGTGAGTTGTTGGTGCGACGAAGCGGCGCAGCGTTCGTGTGCAGCCAACGACATGGCCCATGAGGCAGCGGCGTTGTAACCGAAAAATGTTTACTTCCCGTTTGCCACAAAAAATCACTAATGGCGCATGCAAGCATACACGAACACCAGACACATATATGTGTGTGTGTGTTTTGTTGTCATGTCGCATGTACACACATGTTCCCAGCACACACACACACACGTGCGACATGTGCGCCTGCAGGCAACCAAAGTGTGTGGCATGTGAATTTGAAAAGCTTAGATAACAAATATCGTGGAAAACACAAACAACAACAATAGCAGCAACGACTAACATAAAATACACGAAATTTTAGTTCACAGCTAATACGGGTGTAGCTGTCTCTGCTGAAGCAAACTAAAAATAATAGCAATCATACTTTTTATGCAGCGTTATTATGAATATTGTACAAGTAGCGAGTTCAACCGAAATTTTTCGGCAACCCAAACTATGTGCCATATGTACATACATAAAGCGGTGTATGTGCTTGTGAAATGGCATTGTGCAATTGTGGGCGGTCGACAGGTTTTAGAGCGGCGCAAAGCCGACACACACTTCGTGTTGTGCGCCGTTACGAGTGCGGTGAATGTGTTTAATGGGCCGTTTCGTACATTCCAAAATCGCTACATTAAAATTTGCACAATGTATTGCATGCGGAATACTGCTCGGGCATTTCCAAATTTATGTAAATACATTGGACGCATAAATATTGCGAAACCGTTGGGAATGCGGGCAGAAATGTCAATGTCAGCAAAACAGCGGAAATTAGTTAATCAAAAAAAAAAACAGGAAAACAAACGTTATCTAGCTAAAGGGTGATCCTTTTCGATGTTCACCACTTTTTTAAAGAAAAAACACAGAAACTTTAAATTAAATGGGGAATGCTTAGAATCATTCGAAAGAACATTCCTTGACATTTCGTTTTGGAGACTATCTCTTTCGAAAAATAGCGTTTCAGATGGTCCATTCGTTAAGTCCAATTTTCGATGACTCGTTCGATCACTTCGACTAATAACTCGCGAATGACATACGTAATGTATTGCTCCAAGGCCTGAATCAAAGCGGTATTGTCCGCATAGACTTTAGACTTTATATATCATAACAGGAAAAAGTGTGATATCTCACGACCTTCGTGGCCAATCGACCGGGCTAAAACGTAAAATTATCTGCTCACCGAAGTGTTTGTTGATATAGAATGTCGTCGAGATCACAACCTTCAATTTCAAACATCAAATAGTCTGTTACATAAAGTTGTTCAGGCGTAAGTGTTTCCATAACGAAATGCCAAACAATACTGAACAAAAATAACTTGACAACTTGACACGACTCGCGCTTGGCTTGGCTATTGCAAAACTACTTTTACTTGGACCACCCTTTAGACATGTACTTTTCAGTATGTCCGCCGCTTCCTTCTGGGTGTTAATTTACGCTATGCGCAGTATGTTAATAAATATTTATTAGCTCTCAAATCTCTAATTTAAATGTAGAAGTAGAGGCCAATGGAATGTTTAACGATTTGACATTCTTCTACATCTAGACGACAAAACAGTTAAATAAAATTTTATAAATTTTCATTTCTGGATCTTAAATTTAAATGGAATTTATTTCCTCTCTCGGTATAGACCAATTATGTGTCTTCCTTAATAACTGTATTAAAACTACTTTTAAGGAATGAGCGTTCTCAAAGTAGAAACGGATCTATTCGAACCTATAAAAACCATGAGAGTTTTCAGACAAGGCGAACACATCGAATGGGTTTATATTTTTCATTGTGTTTAGCTAATTGCCCCTGCCGAGGATACAGATATTTGGCATACTTATGGTAAGAAAGAAGTAGATATATACAAACTTAAACTCCGGGCACGTCTAATTTCATAAACTAAAGCTTTGAAACAATCACATATTCAAACCCACTGGTAAATAAGAGATTCACCAATCTAATAAAGATCAGGGTATTAGCAAAAAGGCTCAACCACAACTTTGAGCTTGGATTCAAATAGATTTGAAATTTTATTACTTATTTTAGGCTTTGAACAAGCAGAATCAATAAAGAAAGAAATATTGAGAAGAAATTTAATTGGCGTAGCGAGCAGGATGTCTCCAAAACTTTTGCGACTAACGACAGGGAAATTGATGAAACTGATCTGGTGGTTAAAGAGTACAACAGGAAATATGTGTAGGAATATCAAAGAGAGCAACGCTGCTTGTTTAAAGCCTTTACATAATAAAATCTCAAATCAATTTCAATCTAATTGGGGTTGAACTATCTAGTTTCTGGGAACTATTTTTCAAAAGCAGTCAAGATCTTCATTTATCTTGACACTGCCCTCAACAAGAATAATGATGACTGCCTGGAAATCCAGCAATAAAACAATAGCGAATCACTGCTATTACGTGTTCAGTAGGCTATTAGGATGTAGAGCCCTCTCTCGATAACTAAACTGTATGCAGCAGGGATGATGTCAAGAAGTAAAGAGCTGGCGTTTGGATTGTTTGAAAGGAAAGTATTTGGCAAGATTTTTGGTTCTTTACAAGCTGGCAACCACTATCATTTCCGGAAAACGACAAACTATAAAAACTGTACCACCAAATTGATATTGTCCAGCGATTAAACATATAGCAATTGCGTTGGGTGGGTCATGTACTGCAGGTAGATGATGACGCTTCAGCGGAAAAGGTTTTCAATGTGAAAATCGTTGACAAAACACGTATAAGTAGACAGTATCATAGGTGAAGTAACCAAGTAGAAAAAGTAGTGACGAAACTTAATGCTGAAGAAAATGCGCTGACAACAGAGGTACTTGGAAAGTGTTATTACCTCAGACCAAAGTTCAATAGGGTTGATATGTTCATTATAGAAAGAAAGTAGAGACTACTTTAGTCCATTCAACCAACAATGGACTTACTTAGTTCAAAATAGTCTATATTTCTCAAAAAGCGAGAATTGTTTGCTGGCTAAACGGATTAAAGGATAATAAACTAGAGTTTACTACGATTCGAACCGTTAAGAATATTGCCCTAAGTTTTGATATTGCCTTGAAAAGTTGTGCGCTCGAAGCTAACTAGGCTAAGTGATCCGTCTTTAAACGCGTTTTTCTCTAAACTGTCTTTTTGAAGTCGGTTGGCAAGATTTCCCGAGAACAACTCAACCGAGCTTCTTGAAATTTTACACAGTTCTTTGATACGCAATTCTTAAAGACTTAGACGAAGGATTTTTCCAATTACAACTATTCGAAAAAAAATGCTGCAAAATTTTCCCTGAAATTTTAATTTTTCTTCCGAAGGGTCGCCAGAAATCGCGTCCCAATGGCCGGGTTTAAAATATTTTTTTCCAAGACTTTCAACATTTCTTTGTTATTAGTGTATGTTTGTAACAATAAAAAAATCTAATAGAAAATTTCGTTTTTTATATGATAAAGATACTTATTAGACGCTCTTAAATATCAAAATTGATATGGAAAAGTTAAATTAATTAATATCATTAAGTCGGCTTTATAAATCCCTTATTGCGCTAACACAAATAAATATATCGAAATTTGTATTAAATATAACTTGTTTTTCAATAAAGTCTCTCTAAACGAAATTCAATAAAAGTGATTACATAAACTCTCTTCAGTTGATTGCGCTTCATGCAAAAATAATGAAAAGACATGAGGGTACTTTAGAAAGTATGCAGAAGAATGCCTACGACGGCATAATAATGAGCTTATAAACAAAAGCTATGCCGGGCTGTCGACACGCTGCTTTACATGCTAAGCAGTCTTAAGCGCCACATGAATTTTTCCTTAGAATATAGGCGGATAAAAGGATAATAGAAGAATATAATGGGCTGCTGATAAAGTGATTTGCTAAGCTTGAGACTTTAATATAATGCAGTACTCAATGTGTGTGTGTGCATGCTTTCATGCAAAAAAAGTCAAACCTATTTAGTGGCAAAGCAGGTGCTTCCTTGGTTGTGCAGCAGACGCGCATACAACCATATATGTATGTATGTAATAGATACATATATGTAAATGTTTATATGTATTTGTGCTTAAGTACCTATTATAAGCATATATAGTAAAGTGCTTATTATGTATGCACTGTATATGTAAGCATTGATTGCAACATACATACATCCGTACTTGCAACACTATGCGTAATTGATAGACCAATCTGCTGAATACTTTATAATTTCTGTGCAACAAGAAGCAAAATCAAAATACAAGCAAATACATATATGCATACATATATGTATGTATGTACGTCTATATGTAAGCGCAAAAACTGCCTGTAGCTGCGGCTGCCTCAATTATCCTGGCGTGTGAAACACCTGCGCTACCGTGCATCACAAAACCGAAACGACAGCGCCGCCTAAGATGAAGCAATTTAACATAAGCTTTGTGGAAAAATGATTATCCATTGCTGCGCATCAGAGAAAGATGATTTCTCACACAGTAGCGATGCTAGAAATATGATTTTCGTGCTATAAATATGTACATACTTACATGTTTCTGTAGGTATGTGCTTGTGCAGGGTGCTATTACTTAGCTCAGAGGCTGGGAAAAGCTTTATATAATGGCGATGGCACAAGCAAACTGCAAGCCAGGCATCTACGCATATACATACATACATACATATGTATGTATGTAAAGTGCACTTACTATATTTATGTATAAGTGTAACTGCATATGTATATATATATGCATCTATACTTGCAACGTTCACTCAAGCTGCTTTGCGCCTTGCGCCAGCATTTGCATATGCAAAACGCTGCGCTTGCTAGCAACAGCCACCATAGTCTCCCCCAATTCACCGCAACTTTCTTCGCTTCTGCACTCACACGCTCATTAACATTCTTCGTAGCCGCTTTGTGTGTGCGTGTGTGCCAAGCATCGTCAAACAAAGTGTCGCAATGCGTCACAACGCCGCTTGGTGCGCCTCCCACAGCAGATAAATGCAGTGGCAGCTGTGTCTAATGCGCCACTTCTGCTGGTATGCGATAAAGACAATGCCTTGCCACGAACGGCTTGTGCGGGTGTGCGTTTGTGTGTGTGTGCTTTGGAGAAAAGAAAGCAGCAGCAGCTCACATTGCAATAAAATGAGATGGCCAACTGGGAAATTATTTGCACAAAATCCATGCAACGACATATACATACATATGTACATGTATGGGAATATTTGCAACACAGTGTATGCAAGAAGTGTTGCGCCAACTGTTACCAATGCAACAATTTATATGCAAAATCAGGCAGTCATATATGTGAATATAGACATATGCATACACATACGTACATACATATGTATGTATATAATATAGATATATTATGCATTTTCATACTTCTTGCTCATATTTATTATGTAAACATGTCTACCGTTATGCCTCAGTTTCGCCATCTCAACAGCGCCATACAGTTGTGTTCATGAAAATACTAGTGTAACGGAGACTTATATTTAAATATCTCTTTCCTAACATATACGGACTTGCCAAGGCAACAAGTTCCGCTAGTTTCTACTGTCTCCTCTATGAGTCAGTTTGTTACGGCTTATTCAATAAGGACGATACAAAGTTCTGTTTTGTTAAGTTTATCATTTCATCATGAAAAGATGTACGATCTAACAGCGAGTCAAAATTATTAAAATTTACTACCGAAATTCGGAGTAACTGGCCTCAACTTTACAGGAATTGTCCGGAAAGTAATAGGACTAATTTTTTTCCGACGCTGTACTTCGGACCGACTGGGTTCGGTAGAGGGCATTCCTAGCTAACCTAGCTAACTTGTCAGTTGTCTCCGAGCACTTGGATAGTCAGGACAAACAATTTCGCGCGATGTGTTTCTGTGAGTGGTGCAAGCCGAAAATGCAGCGTTCGTAAGAGCAGAGGTATACGATTAAATTCTGGGTGTAACTTCTGAAGTAGTGTGTTTCGGAGGCACCAGGCCTTTTTGGAGCGAAGAGGTTGCTGATGAAGGCCGGAAGAATGAGTAAATCCAAAGTGAAAACGATGCTCATTGTGTTTTTTTTTTTTTTTTTTTGAAATCACAGGCATCGTTCACCATGAATTTCTTCCTCCCGGATAAACCGTCAACGCCTAGTTTTACGAGGAAGTTCCCTACAGACTCAAAGAGGCAATCGGGTCCGACAAGACATCGCAGCCGATTGGAAGTTGCACTACGACAACACGCCGCCCTTCTTGTGAACAGCTACCTAACCAAGGCCGGCAACCCAATGCTTCCGCAGCCGCTCTACAGATCAAATGTGGTCTCCCCGGACTTTGTTTGTGTCCTTGCCTGAAAAGGCCGATGAAAGGCAAGCATTTTCAGATGACAGGGACGATCCCAGCACATGCACCTCGGCTCCCAAGGCTAATCCGGAAAATGCCTTCCGTGACGCCTTCAATGCATGAAAGTCACGCTGACAGCGCTGCTTCGACGCAGAAGAAGCCTATTTTGAAGGTTTTTAAAGAATTGTAACGATTGGTCCTATAATTTTTTTAAATCGACTCAGTTCTATCACTTTCTGGAAAACCCTATACTAAATAATGTTTCCAGTTGAAAAATAAAATTATATTAGAGGAGGATAAAGACCCAAAATAAACGACCAAAATAGGTGAGAAGTAGTTTGTATCAGAAATAATCGACGTAATATCCTAGCCAGCGCAGGAAGTGCAGTGGAAACTAATCGAAAATTTATAGTAAAATTTAAGCGAGTAGTAGCAACAGCAAATCCATCAATTAAAACACAACTTTGGCCTGTGGTTAAACAGGCATGCTTTTTATAATATTATTTAGTGGAAAACATTAAATATTTGAGAATTAAACCCTTATCTGATTTTTTTTCTGTTTTTCCTTCAATAAAAATCAAATCAAAATGGGCACTACTAACTTCGTGCACACAACTGTATATCTATGCGGCGACAATAAAGCGTGAGTGAGGATGCGTGAACGTTTTACTGGCAGCTGATTGTGCTGTCGCTCACATCCATTTGCTGGCGTGTGTGTGTGTGTGGTTTGTGCAATGCGATGACATCAAATGGTGTGAAACAAAGCTCTTCTCGCAAGCGCCGAAGACGTGTGCTGCATTCGTTGCTGCTAGCGTGTTGAAAATATAGCACAACGCTGTCATTTGATTGCGAAACGCTTTTTTTTTTATTTGCAGCTGATAGTAGTGGGTGGCATGCGAATATTTCGCAAATATGCGCTTGTGAAGCTTTCCCAGCCAGTTGTTTGATTTATAAAATCTAGTGTTTCATTTATTATATTTAATGGCTGCATTTCTCTTTAAACGCTTGAACTTTTTAAATGCTTGGATTTTTTATTTATTTTTATTTATTATTCTTCATGCATTTCCTCAAAAAAGTTGATGTTCTGAAACCGAACCGGATAATTTTGATTCTAATTAGGCAGCAATTTGAGATCTTTGATGATTTTTAGAAAATTCGGTGTGAAGTGACAATTAGTTAACCCTAGTAATATCAAATGTAAAATAAATTACTTTTAGTTGATTAACCCATCTTAGAAGATCTGAAGATCTCAGAAGCTCCATAGATCGACTCAACACATATTGGTTCATGTTTTGGGTATCTAGAGAATTGCGCTCCAAAACTGAGCTGAGCTCTAAAAAGCTGAAACTTGACGAACACATAGTCCAGCTGAGACATTTAACAGCGTTGACATGCTCTTATTGGCCCAGGAGTCAATTTTGAAGGCGATAATAAAGGTTACCAGTCAGTCACACGACACTTGGGTCTAAACAGTCAGAATAGACTCTGATTTTGATGCGACCAAGGACTGTCAGCTTAGCATCAATCCTCGTATTCACGTCAGGGATGTTTTCAGTCGCTAGTATAACAACAAGTCCGGGTCAGATTTTTTCAGATGATAAACATCAAGGCCAGGAATGAATATGGTGAAAAGATTAAATTGTTTTTGGCAATTCTTACGGATCGCTGAGGATCTACATTCATCATCAAACGGTTCTGAACCATTTAAAAAGGCTGGATACAAAAAGAAGCACGATGTTTATTCATTGGACCGAACTAAAATCTGTAAATCTTTGCTGAAACGAAATGAAATCGAATCATTTCTGAAGCGAATGGTAACAGAAGACAAAAAATGAATCATATACGACAATAATATGTGAAAAAGATCATGGTCGAAGCGTGGTGAAGCGCAACAAATGGTCACAAGGCCTGGATTGATGCCTCGAAAGGTTATGCTGAGTGTTTGGAGGGATTGGAAAGGAATCATCCACTATGAGCTGCTCCAGCTGGGTCGAACGATTGACTCTACATTTTACTGTCAACAATTGATGAGATTGAAGCAAGCAATCGAAAAAAACGGCCAGAAGTGATCAACAAAAGGTCTTCGTCTTCCATCAGGACAACGCCAATCCACACACATCTTTGATGACTCGGCAAAAACTGGAAGAGCTTGGCTAGGAAGTTTTGATACATCCACCATATAGCACTGACCTTTCACCATCGGACTACTAATTGTTTCGGTCAATGCAGAAGTTCGGTTCAAAAGAAGCCTGTGAAAATTATTTGTCGCAGTTTTTCGCCGAGAAACCAGAAAAGTTTTACACTGATGGAATAATGTCTCCAGCGGAAAAATGGCAAAAATTTGTTTACCAAAATGGTGCATATTTGCTTCATGGAAGTTCGTTATAAATGTAAAAAAATAAAGTTGAAATTTGATTAGAAATACGCAAAGACTTTTTCGACTACTCATATACATATTTACAGACACCTTTGCTTTTTAGTAACCACACTTATGATATTCAAAGCTATAAAAGTATCTCTGCAAGAAACATGAATTAGCTTCTCAAAACATTTCTGCAAGAAACATCAATTAGCTCTCGAGACAAAGCTTGTTCGCTAAAACTTATTTTATGTGTAACGAAATTTAATAGTGATTGAACGAATTATAAGCGAAGAAAATCAAAATGGAAAGGGCAAAAAGCGAAACGCCAAATGCGAAAAGCAATTAAGAATAGCAAAGCAACAACACAACTGTCAAACAAAGGCAAACAACGTAAAAAGTCGGCGACGAGGCGTTTTGTCACCGGCACAAAGTTCCAGCGAAGCGGTGACAGCTTAAAAAACACTGTCGGCAACAGCAATGAAAACGACAGCAACATCGACAGACGAAGCAGTAAACAAGGAGAAAACAATTAAAAATACAAAAAAGCATAAAATAGAAAGAAAAGTAATGAAAAAGTTGCAAATAGAAAGAAAAACAAATAAATTGTTGCCAAAGGCGAAACGCGGACAATGCTGTAAGTTGCAACGCTGCAACGACTGCACTATTTGTTGTTGCAATTATTTCTTACTACGCACCAGCGGCAATGCAATCATTCAGCACGAATAATTGTCGGTCCATTTGCATTGCATTATTTGTCATTGAGTCCTTTTCCAAGCATTTATTTGTTTACAGCGCGCCTTTTCTTTTATTTGTGCTCTTGAGGTTATGTTGCCAGCGCAAATGTTGGCGAAACATTGTTGCAATTCCCCAGTGGCTGCACAAATCAGGCGATGTGTCTTGTGGTGGCGAGTGTCACGCAGCGAGTGTCAGCCGCACGAAATAACAAACAAATGCAACGAATGTATGTGTGTGTGTGTGTGTGTGTGTCAAGTGAGAGACGAGACAATATGACGGCAGAGTGAAATATGCAGAACGAGCCAGTGCTGACAATAACAAGAAGCGTCAGTATGGTCGCAAATGACATGTCCAGTTTTGTTGCGCAACAATGTCACACGACGAGAATTGGCTTTTCCTTTTCTGCTGCCGAACGAACGGCTTGTCAGTCTCGAATTAGTTTGGACACAAGTCAAGGGGAGTGTGATGTTTAGACATTTGGGAGATGGACGTGTACGAAACTAATTAGTGAAGCTGTATTGAATTAAGCAAATTAAGCATTAAGTGCGCCGACGAGTGTGTGTGCAACTGAAAGCCTTTACAAGTCATTCACTTTCAACTGTCAGTCAATTAACCGAGTTGGTAGGTGCCACAAAAAGGCTAGATTGTAGAGAAAATTCTTAGTAGGAAAAATTAACTCCTCAATGATTTAATTGTTGCAGAAAACTGTGCAAAACTTGCTTTAAGTAACTTCAGAGTATCCCTATGATGTCGAGAATAGGCGGCGAGGGCGGATGAGCCTTTAGTGTGCTTCTGCTTCCTCAAAAGCTTTGTACAGTATACTCACTGATTACTTAGACAACTTTTTGAAGTTTTGTGCCTTGCAAAATCCTTTAGTAAGATAGAGTTGACAGCAGCACCTTCAGTTTCTTCAGTCTTCAACTTTACAACTATGGATGTATCTTTATCTTTCTCTTTTATTTCCCAATTGGAGTTTGTGCGAGGATCTATCCTCAGAGTTTCGATGAGTGACAGCCTTTTAAGCTGCCGGACCCCTGCAGTATATTTGAAGAAGATGCACTTGCTATTCAGAAAGTTGCGGAACTAGCCTCCAATGTATCAGCAGACCACTTCAGAGTTAACATCTACGTGAACAGCCAAGCAACATTCTAAGCTTTAACTACTTTTCGCGTAACGGCCAGAATTGTCTTCGAGAGCAGGGCAGCAGTGGAAAGTGTCAGCGGAAATAAGCGAATGCACTTCTACTGGGAGTTAGGTCACCAAGACATCGAGGAAATTGATATTACTAAAAGTGATGTAACGTTGTCAATGGAAAACGTGATCAATATTGGTCACGCCCTGTATGGTCTATACGACGGTCTGCATAGGAACATGGTAAGGAAAATCTAAACGCCAAGAAACAATCTACCAAGGAGCAAAACTGTCATAGTTATGATTAAGACGTTAGATCGGAAATATATAAAGTTCCTACTGTCATTCGATAGAAAGGACGGTAGGAACATGATTATAATACTTACTGATCACAGTCTGGTGGTATTACATGTTTGCCGAACAATGCTGACAGTTCGAAAAGACTACAGGAAACGTCTAGAGCAAAGCACCAGGGATACAATAGAGCATCTCTTGTGCACTTATTCCACATTGGAAAGACAACGTATCAAGCATTTGGAGACCAGGTATGAGACGCTGACAGAAGTATCGCTAGTAAAGCCACAGAGTCTGTTGAAATTCACGGAGCATGATTAGAATACTTACTGATTACAGCCCGGTGGTAGCATACTTTTGCATAAAGAGACTTACAGAGAAGACTACAAGAAATGTAAAGAACAAAGCATCAGAGTCTGTTGAAATTCACGTCAAGTACAGCATACTTAAAAGCATACTAAAAGATGACTATTCCTCATAGACTTCGTATGAAACTCCAGCTGGTATCGCTAAAGACCAAAACTCATCCGCCTCAGCCTACCAGACTAATCTTGCCTAACCCAATCTAAATATTCGCCTAAGGCAGTGTTTTAAGTTTCTTTACCAATTTTCCAATCCTAAAAACTTTCCAATTCTACTAGCCTCAAAAAAAATGTATCGATATTAAATTGATGTTGATAAGTTACTTGAAAGCATGAGCCTAGTGTTTCGAAATTGGAAAACTAGACTCGCCATAAATGGATATGCCTAGTTAGTATCGAAACCGTCTCAGTTTTTTGGACGTAAGAGGTTTCATTGCAAAAGCTTGGATCAGCAGAAGGTTCGAAATTATGACTGTCAATTTTGACAGAAGATTTCGTCTTGCCTCTTTCACTACCAGACCCATTAGCTTCGCTTCCTTATACAGTCTGGAGAAAGCAGAAGTAACGCCAGCAGCTCCACACTCTTATAGCAATCTAAATCAGTTAGCCAACTGCTAATTAAACTGGTAAAATGAGTCTAAAAAGCGTTGAAATAATTCTCACTTAAAATGTACCTTTAAGTAACAAAATATATACGCACGTGGGCAGTAAATCATTCTTATTACAAATCAAAAAAAGTTTTAAGAAATTAGCGCAGACGAAAGTTTTCTTTACCTTTTTCATTTACTTTTCCGTCTTAGCTTAACTTTCGTTTGACTTTTGGCGCAGCATTACTTTTGTAATCAAAGACGAAATTGAAGTGAAATTGGCAAGCAGAAGGAAACTTTGTTGGCACCCTTTTCGTTGGTGGGAAAGTGTAAATAGCAAGTCCATGTTGGCAGTTGATATTGGAGAAGGTGTCAATAACGCAGACACCGAAAGTTGTAAACAAATAATAGCTTAATGCTTAATGCGGATGGGCTAATTAGTAATCAATGACCGCTTTAGAGAGAGAGAAGAGGGAGCTGCAAAAGGTAGAAAAGGCACTAAATAGACCGTGTGATATACCTATAAGAAATCCTTTACTTTTTTGTATTAAATTGAAGGTATACTATAAGAAGAATCCTGCAATGATCCGCAGATGGAGATTCCGCGTAATTTTT
Source organism: Bactrocera zonata (assembly GCA_037783105.1). NCBI lineage: Eukaryota > Metazoa > Arthropoda > Insecta > Diptera > Tephritidae > Bactrocera > Bactrocera zonata. Next base: position 114,730 of record JBAWJQ010006262.1, on the reverse strand, counting down.
TCTTTTACTCCCCTGCCACCCTTACATCGAGCTTGTGTTTTGTATCCTGTGTTTCAAATTGTTTCAAACGGTTTCTTGTATAAAATTTTAGCTTCTGGTCAAGCGAAACAGTGCTTACATTATGGTTATTGCAGTTTGTGAAATAATTTAGAGGAATGGTGCCGAGTTGACAGTCCTTGACTAGATAAAAATTCGTGTCTGTTCCGGTTACTTGGACCCGGCTCTTGTGGGAATGGCTTATGTGATGGTTGGACTCGTCGATTTACATTAGTTTATTGATATGGGCGCCAATTGGTCTTTTACAACGTGGTGACATCCAAATTACCGGAACGATTCCAAAATAGTGCTTGAATTACCCTTACAGTTTCGGAACCATAAAGATATTCACATTTAAAGCCGTCTTGTTTGTGTTTTTGACTTTATTGAATAAAAACTGCCAAATATTTTCTTTTTACTGGTGTTCGTCTTTGACCGGTGCTCAAACAATGCTGAGACAAGCAACCAAAAAACTGTATTAGAAGTTTTTTTCGAATGAAATGTTATCTTTCTAACGTCACATAGCGGAGCCTGATCACACTTACACAATGCAAGTTACGGAGATCTCAAGTCTTCGATTTGCAAAATAATTGATTTCTTTTATTTGACCTCATAGGCCTTTATAGTAATAAGTGTTTATAAGAGTGGTCTTTGAAGTTTGTTCGCTATTTCTTGCCACAAAAACAGTCTATATTATAGACCGCTTGTATGCAGCCATCCATAGTGTGAACCCCAACTCATAATATTGCAGGAAAAGTTGGATAAAAACATAAAATTTTTTTCTGCTGTATATATATAAGTATGTCTATATATGTATGTATATACTCGTTTAGCGAACATTTTTCTTTCATCACTTTATCTATGTGCAACTAAAAAAGCATAACTTTGCAATCAGCCATTTATTTTTTACTACCAATTTTTTACCGATTAGACCACTCTATCGGCGATTGCATCGAAGTGCAAGCATAAATTGGTCAGCCGACATGAATTTGCACTAGTAAATTCTTTTCGTTTATCGGAAAGTGTAATCTGGGCGCGCATCCAAGCGATGAAAAGCAAAAGAGCAAACATTTCACTGTAATCACACACATATACATACACTCGCGTCAAATAGGTTTCTAGCAACAGCGGCGGCAACAAAGCAAATGGAAAAAGTAAGGAAGCGCTTAGTGCGGGTATAAACAAACATTTTATACCGTGCAACTTGCAACTTGCAAGGATTAAAGCAGGAAAAGTAACTCAAAGTACATAAGGTTGGTTGGTTATATGGGCTCTAGGTCGACTTTTTACCCGATTTTATACATTCTCCGGAAGTTTGAAAATCTTTATATTAGATATATGCGGGCTAAGGGAAGTATTGATCCGATTCAACCTTTTAGTAGCACACAGGAATATTATTATAAGAAAAGGATTCTCTCTGAATTTCTATTATATATCTCATACGATGATCCATATTTTCGGTATAAAGTAACCTATAGATACCGAGGTTCACATATTCAGTACAACTTATACACACTTGAACAGTTTTGGTTCGATTTACGTAATTTTTATTCATAAGGTGGCGCACCTCAAAGGCACTATTCGTGCAAAGTTTCCTCATATAATAATTCATTCTTCATTTGTATACTGGAAAGTTTCAAATGGAGTTTAAAACTGTGTTATATGGGAAATAAGCGTGGATGGAAACCGATTTCACCCATTTTTACACTGTTACATAAAAATTGCAGGGAAATGTCACATACCAAATTTTGCTGAAATCGGTCGGGTGAACCTCGAGAAATGTGATTTCACCTAAAGTGGGCGCTGCCACGCCCAGCGTCAAATTTCGACCCCGGATCCATTAAAACCCTTTCATACCATCTCGTAAAATTTCATGTCTCTGACGTACTTAGTTATTGATTTAGCGCGCTTTTAGTAATTGTTAACAGTACCGTTATATGGGGACTGAAAGAGGCACATCCATTTTTAGACTGTCGGTAGGAATTCTTATAATATTTGCGTCTGCCGAATTTGGTAGTTGTATCTCAAGTCGTTTAAGAGATATGTACATTAAGCTTATTCGAGGGCAGGGCCACGCCCACTTTTTCATCAAAACATAAATACCAAAGAACGTTCTTTCGAATGATAAAAAAAGTTGGCAGCCTCGAAATGGATCAGCCTTTATAACGCAACCTGCCTGAAGACCGGAATTTTTAGCCGAAAATCTTTCGACAATATTAACTTGTGTACTTGCCAAACAGTACCAGTATCCAGCGAAGGAGAGCAGGTGGGAGTGGGAAATATTTCTCCCGAGCCTTAAGTGGTTTGAAAATATGTACATTAAACGTATAGGCGGGGCCATGCCCACTTTTTCGAAATTATTTACTTACAGGAGCCCCTTGTTACAGCGTTCCGCTGTGCCAAATTATAATTTTATGTTTTAACTAGCAGCCCGTCCCGGCATCGCACGGGGTAGACAATTATTTATTTTTGGAAATTTGGATATAAAACACTTTTTTTCACAAATACTTTTATTTGTATTAAAAAAAATCCCACAGTTATATTTGTATGTAAATCTATTTATGTTCAATTTCTTTGATGGTTTAAGTGGCGGGCACTTTTGAAAAATTAAAAAATAAAAATAATAATAATCAAAAAATTAAAAAATTAAAATAACAGTAATAAATAATGAATTCATTCGTTTTACATATATTTTTGCCACTGCACGTGCTCAATTCTGCTAAATAGCAGCGACATCGTCGAATCCCTTACTTTGATTCTATCGGCTCTGTTAACCGCCAAATCGAACATCATACAGAATTCAATTTGCACCTTCTCTACACTTTACATTCTCTTGCCCGGCGCGCTTTAAAGAATGCATAGCAAACAATGGCCACGGCGCTATGGCGGTTTTGTTTACTTTTTGAAGTTTTTAATTCGTAATATCTTTTGAATGGAAAGTCCATTTTAAAAACTATTTTATAGGTAGTTAAATGCTCTTGACCATAAAATAATTTATTTGGATAAGGATTTGTATAAACACATAAATAGCATGGTTTGAATTTGGTTAACATTTTCATTAATGTTTAAAATGAAAAAAGTTGTTGTAGTGACATAACTACAATAGTTGGACATATGCTACCGCGGAGTTTTTTGTAGACATTATGGTGTTCTTCAATATTGTTGTACATTATTTTGTTCTATCGCTAATAATTTCGGCAGCGCATTCGACGAAAGATATTTTAAGACTAATTTTTCTACTCCTTCGGTTACATTGTTCAAATTTTACCAAGGATCCCTAAATTTTTTCAAAATGAAATGTAGCCTATGTCGAATTGGAAGAATGTAACATTCTATTGGTGAAAGAATTTTTTAAATCAGCCCAGTACTTTTTGAGCCTATACATTACAAACATACAAACATACAAAAATAGGTACAAATATTTCCTCTTTATAATATTAGTATAGATTTAGTGCTTAGCTATGGTATTTTATATGTTTTCGGTTAATAGGGGATTTGTGGGCGGTGCAGTGGTCCGATTACGCCCATTTACGAACTCGTACTTTTTTTTGCCAAGAAATGCACATACCTAATTTAATCAAGATATCTCAATTTTTGCTGAAGTTACAGCTTGCACGGACGGACGGACGGACAGACAAACATTCACCCGGATTTCAACTTGTCTTGTGATTTTGATCAGTTAGATATACATAACACTATACAACCGTTAGGTGAACGAAACTATTATACTCTGTAGCAACATGTTGTCAGAGCATAAAAATTGGCGCTTGCCAGCTGAACAGCTGCTGATATGGATGCCAATAAAAAGGCAATCGTGCAACATGTTTCTACAGATAACTAAACATTTTATATATGCATATATATGTATATGTATGTGTATATATGTATGTATGCATTTATGTATGCATGTATTGAAGTGTATTTGCTTATATGTATGTATATGCTCCTAAAACAGTCTGTGCGTCCATAATACGAAATGGCTGCCGGACTATGAACGTGCTTGCACATTTGAGAGCAGATACCAAGCAGATTAGCCAGTCAGTTGAGCCTCCACCCGCAAAACCATCACTTGCAGCAGATGTGAAATATGAACGAAATAAAGCGGAGAAGCAATCAAATTACAAGAAAATCTCATATAAAACCAAGTATCACTTAGCTAAATAAATAACGTGCGGAAAAACAGCTGATGCCGCGCGGCAGCACAGCCACCATGCAGCATGTCATTGATATGTAATACTGTAAGTGCACACATACATACACCGGTTTGTGAGTGCGTATGTGTGTGAGAGTGTGCTTTTGGTGGCCGACACGCCGCTTGGCTCAAATTTTGGATTGACCGCCAGCGAACGTGTTGTGAGCAGAAATTGCATTGGTCAAAAAGTAAACAAGCAGCAGCAGCAAACTGTTGGTAGTCGGCATTAGTTGGTGTTGTTGTTTTTGTTCCAGTCAGTTTTATTGTTGCTGTTGCCATTAGTGCATTGTTGCCTTTGTTTGCTACCAACAACATGCTCGCTCACTCTCTGGTTAACGTCGCTGCCGCTGCCGCTGTGGCCTCTGCTGCTGCTCCGCCGCTTGTTTGCGTGTTTGTTTTGCTCGCTGTTCGCCCGGCGGCCAACTCGTTCGCCTGCCTGATGGCCGTTGGCTGGTGATGCAATTCTGTTAGCTGCCCATAGATGGCAAAAGCAACAATGTGCAATAACAACAACCAACTTTTATGTGTTAGCTGTTGTTTTATTGTTGCTGTCGCTGTTGCTGTTATTGCAGTTTGTAATGCAATGCGTGACTAGGCGCACACACTTGGCACACAAAGCGAGTGCGTGCGCACATACAAACATTTGCAGTTGCTAGCGCTGCGAGCATGTAACATAATTACCGATCTATGTTTTAGCATTTACATGCTTTACCTTATTTATGCATGTCATGTGACCTATTTTTTGCTGCAACCTTGTTTAATTTAAATTGCGTACTTTTAAGTTTCTTCAAGTTGTTTGGCAAACTTTTGGCTTAGAAATGAGGTGAGAATTGCAACATCGTTGCACCAAAGTTAATGCATAATTGTTTATTTAATATTTTTAATTATAATATCGAAATTTAGTAACAATAATTTGTACTGAAATTTCGAAAATAGTCAATTAAAATATTTCCTAATTTAAAAATCAGTTTTTTTACGACTGCGTTGCTCCATAAACAACTTATCATCAAAAAAGTCGAAATTATTTTTTTATTGCTTACGATTCACTACATCATATTACATATACATAAGTAACATAAAATTTTCAGCTTTCGCAGTCAGATATAACCAATATATAACCAACATATAACCAATATATAACCAACATATAACCAACATATAACCATGTATATAACCAATATATAACCGTTTTGTGACCAAAACTCAAATTTTGCTTCAATTTGAGTGCTTTCCATTTTTCGTTTTTCCTTCGCTTATAAACTTATGAAAAGTGACGTTACGTTATTTTGCATTTAGATCAAGAAATATTTTAAGCAACTGGTTTCAGCGCCAAATTTGAAAAATGTAACTCTTATTATTACCTTAAAGAAATGAAACACGTGCAACACACACATTTCACTTACTATGAAAGTCAAGCACCAACAAACTATGCCATTGAAAACTTGCACCAAATGAAGACAATTTCAGGCACCATGCTTACACAGCCGAGGAAGAAGAAAATTATGAAAGACAAATATTTTTCGTCGGAAATTACGCCGCCACGCCGAGCTGGTGCTTTAGCAAGCGCGAAAATCGCAAAGAATTTCTTACAAACACACTTTGAACAATGAGTGGCTAGATTACAATGAAGGTTCACTGCTCAACACACACACATATTTACACACATACATTGATAGAAGTATAATACACCGCTGTGGGCTGGCGAAAGGCGGCAGAGTTAAGTAATTAGTTTGTAAGACTTGGAATTGAAATGTGTCTGCATGAATGAGCGCCCACTAAGTAGCTTCTTGCTTCTTACTTCTTGCGAAGAAAGTATGCATAAGTAATTAGATTTTTTTATTTTTTAATGCGACAACTATGCAAGAAAGTATAGTTAAATTGAGCAAGAATTATACACAAGCATGAAAAATGATAATTAGTTTTTTCTTTTTTTTTAACTTGAATTATTGTTGCAAAAGTTAAAACGAATAATGGAAGCATGGGATGATGGGATGATGGATTAATTTTCAAAGGTATGTGATACGCGACTTAGCTTCAAAATCACTGTTGATAGTCGTAACCTTGAAGTCGTAGACAATTTCGTCTATCTCGGAACCAGTATTAAAACCAACAACGCAGAATATCTCTTGCCAACAGGTGCTACATACTTCGCACTGTGTTGGTAATTGAGGCCTCTATCGACGAACAAAGACCTAATTTCATAAGTCACTCATCATTCCCAAGAAATAGCTGGCGCTACAAGAGAAAGGTTCCACAGTTCGATACCAACGTCGGGAATACTTCGGATTCAAATTCAAAATAGAAAGCTTTGTCAACGAATACTGCTCTTTCTTGAATAGCCGGTCGAGTGTCGTACGACGTAATTGAAAAATAAAAACTCACGAGTATCAAACAGAGTATCATTCATGTGAGTATAATGTGTGACAGTTCAATGCTCTCGACAAAAATCTGTTAACACGTCATAATTCCTTCTATATACCTGGTTCATAATTTAAGGGTACTGTATACACGTCATGTTTTCTTAAAATTTTCAAACGAACTGAACACTTATTTAAGAGAACTTTCACTGGGAGCTTTAAGGTTTCACAGTTTTTTAGAAAATTGTTCAAAGATCTATTTTAGGTTAACTTTTACCGCAAGCTCTTGTTTGTTTGTTATCTTGTAGCGATTAGAGAGCGAAGTAAGTACAATGATACTGAGAGCATTACTGGTGCTAGCTGAGCTACTGGCAGAGTCTCCCCAGTCGGTAAAGTCGAAGAGCGAGGTAGATCGGGCATCCAATTTGGAGCAAACGGCTCGATATGTAGTTAAACGAGTTTTTTTTTTTTGCTGGTCCTTAGGCCAAGGTAGCATCATATTATCACCGGGAGTCATCAACTCAAAAAAAAAAAAAAAATTGTGCGCGAAAGTTGAAAGCTTCTTAGTCTAGAGTTCTGAAGTATCTTCAGTCGGTTAAAAACATATTATGCATAGTACTTGAGGAATATCTGTGAACTGTCATGGAACGTAGAAAACATTTTGTCAATAAGTTCTATGAGGACTCAGTAAATAAGAGGTAGACACATATCCTGTCAAGAAAGTATCGGACATTTATAAATAAAACGAAAATGTTTCAATCATCATCCAAATTTGTTTTATCGCCTTCAAAGTAACATCCATTTGAGTCAAAATATTTTTTATAGGCACTTTTCGGGACGGCCTTCAGCTCTCGCGTCGAATTTGTTTTGATGTCTTCAATTGAGTCGAAGCGTGTTTCCCGAAATGAATAATTCAATATGGAGAAAGGTAAAAGTCACAGAGGGCCATATCAGGTGAATACGGTGCTTGTTCAATGATATTTATTTGGCCAAAATTTGACACTAATAACTTGATTTAAATTGTAAAATTCGAGAAACACTACTAAGGTCGACTGACATAAACAGCTGCTTTAAACACGTTGATTGACAGATCGTGCTAATTTTTGGTATAATTAAGGACAGTTGTACCAACCTAGAAAAAAAATTTACCTGTCTTCCATACAAGCGGGAGAAAAGAAGGGGAAATGAAGAATTCCCAAAATTTTGAGTTTTGGATATATTATGGTTTGATTCTGCTAACCATACACTTAGTGTTTGCGTTATAAAATGGTTATGTACGAGTATTGGTTATTATATCTGGCAGCGATTTTCGATTTTTTTTAATGATACGTTGCTTTGCATTTTAGGTGACGATATACAAGTACACATATCTCTCCAATCTGTAATTTATCTGGTACATATCATGATCTGTCCTCCAAACATAATATATGGAACTTTCGAAGTGAAAAAACTACTGACTGAGGACCTGACTTCCGATTGCCGAGGCGTGGACTAACCATTTTCAAGCCTTACTGACTTCGGACCAAAATGAAAGAATTTAAAATGCTATTTGAACTAAATTTTTTTCCTAATAACGCTCAGTCCACATCTCGGTAACTGCTTCGTATGTGTCACAAAAAAGGAGAAAAGTTTACACGAGAATATAGCAATGTTATAAAAATCAATTCCTAGACATTATTGAATTGTATGACAAAGATAGTTATGAAGAAAATATATGGCAACAAGCTTAAGGGCTTTAGAACCTCTACTTATTTACAAAACTATTGCATATTACTTACTTATAGTTTGCACTCACCACACTAAATTAAACAGCTATGTATACCTAATACATATTTATCTGCTGCCAAATGTATTCGCAGGTTCTAAAAGTTTTTAGAACACGAAGAAGACAACCACTTGGCGCTTGGGGAATGAATGAGATGTTGCAGGGAGAACTTTCAAAAGCAACGATTATTTTATTTATGCACAGTATACAAATAGTGTTGAACTTGGATATCAGTTATCTTACTTCAAGTATTATTTATTTATGCAGCAAGTTCACCCATTCACGACTCCAATATTGTTTTGATCTGTTGGAAATTGACACTCAAATTTGTATTGAAGGCTGAAAAATGATATTATCGTACGTAAAATAGTATTTGTTTCTGGTGTATTTATATTTTATTTTATTTATCTATTATGTTTTAGGTTTTTTTGTTTGTAGTTTTTCAAAATTCATTTTTTTTTTTCAACTTTGTAATTTTTATATAATTTGTTTTTTTTTTACCTTTACTTTTCTAAAATTAGCATTTATTTTAATTTTTTGAATTTTTGTTAATTTTTTTTATTGTTTTGTTTATTAAAAACTTAACACTTTCAGTTGATATCTAGAATTCACTCTGTATTTATATTTTATTTTATTTTATTAATTTATTTATTTTTTTTTTTTAATTTTTTGTTTTAGTATTTAATTTATGTATTTTTTTAATTTTTGTGAATTTTTTTTATTGTTTTGTTTGTTAAAAACTTAACACTCAATTCATGTGGAGGATTCAATAGCTTTATTATTGTTGTTGTTGTTGTACTATGTTTAGTAAATTATACCAGTTAATAGAATATTAAATGTTATGGTTACTATATCTTGAAAATTTTAATGAAATTAGTGTCACTTAACCTAATATTCTATATACATTTAGAGCCAACAAATCTAGTTGCCTTAAGTACACACACACAAGTTGCACTTTCAGCAAATATTTTTTATTTTGTTAGGCTTTTCTATCTTTCTGGTTGATTCTCTTGTGTTTTATGCTTTTCTTTTTTGCAATTTACAGTAAGTTGGACGCGCACTATGCACAGAGATGCAGTCAGAGAGACACAAACACAAATGACACACCCGGCCACAGCGGTTGCAAATGCTGTGCTGCTGCCACTATTTTTGCAGCCGCCACTGATGGCCAGCGCTTGAAAGCCAGTTGCGGAAAGGCCAACAACAGGAAAGTGTAAGCAAAGAATAGACGAATGGCATCAAACCGAAGACAAAAAGCACAGATGCTGAGCCACTGCAAACGCTTAAATCTTGTCGGGCACGGCGCTGTCGTCGTCTAAGCCGAGCGTGTAGACAGCTTTACATTGACACACACACACACATGCACTCTTAGAAAAACATTAGTATTTTTGTTAGTTTTATTTAGCACGCCGCTAGTAAAATGTTAAAACAGTCACAACAACAATTAAAGCGGATTTTGTGGGCGCCAAACGCCAGTATAGCTCACTGAGTGCACTACGATACACTTATCTTCACCGCACCACACCCCCAACTGGGCGCGTCAACGCTTAGCACACTTCACTAAAATTCGTTGCTGGATCACGCTTTTGTTATTTTATTATTTTTTCAATGCTTTTCATTACTAATTTGCCACTTGCACCCTTTTTTACTTTTCTTTGTAAATTTTGTTTAAATCATCACTCATTTTAATTACGCAATGCTAGTGATGATTCTGATTATTTTTATATTTTTCCATTACTCGTTTTCTACTTTTTTTTTAGGTTTTTGTTTTCAAATTGACCATCTGCTATTAACCGTTCATTAAAGTTGGCCCGGTACACATCACCCACGACCATTAGTCCAAGAGCTCGTTTTGTAAACTAAACTTGCTAAACATTCAGCAGCTAGCACTGGTAATTGGCCAAAATGTGTGCTGCCAACCAAATTGTACGAGTGTTCGTTTCCATGCTCGTGCTCGTTAACTGCTGTTTCAACTGTTGCTTGCGCACAAGTTCGCCGTAGGTTCGTTTTGGGGTTGTAATGTTGTGTTTTGTTGCGACTGGAAGGCTCGTGAGTACAGTGGCGCAAAGTGGAAGCGTATGTTATGGATATTTTATAATGCACACGACTCATATGAAGAACACATATGCTAGACATAAATCTTTCCATGGGAGAGTCAACACCAAAAATCAAAGCCAAAATACAGGATATACTTTTTAAAGATCGTCGATTGACTGAGAGAGATTTAGTAGAGGCTCTACACATCTCATTAGGCAGGCTGAGCCATATTTTGAGTGAAATTTTGGGGTTTTAGAAAGCTGTGTGCGTAATGGGTGCCGCATTCGCTAACAATGGAACAAGAACACATTCGAAAGCGACTTTCTCAGCAACATTTGGAGCGTTTTAAAACGGATAAAGTGAATTTTGTGCGTCGATTCATCACTATGAATGAGACTTGGGTTTATCGCCTTGATCCTGAATCAAAACAAGAAGCTAAAGAGTGGTGTGAACCTGGTTGTTCGGCTTCGAAACGAGTTCGTTCCGGGAAATCGGCAGAGAAGGTTATGGCCTAAGTTTTTTGGGATGCAAGAGGAATTTAGTTTGTGGTTTACTTAAACTTACTTACTTACTCAATGTTATTGCAATCTTTTGGACCAGTTGAAGGAAAAAATTCGTGAAAAAATACCCGCTTTGCCGAAGAAAACCATTCTTTTTCATCAGGACAATGCACCGTATCACAAGAGCATTTTGACAACGACTAAAATCCTTGAATTAAAGTTCGAATTGTTGAAGCATCCACTGTATTCGTCAGATATGGCACCCAGCGACTTCAATTTGCTTCCAGAACTACAAAAATTCAGCTTCTAATATCTTTGTTTACTCTAACATAACCAGCATTTTACCGTTATTAGTATTTCCGTTCATCCATACATCTACTATTTACAGTTTAAATTAGTAAACCCGAAATCGAAAAATTCGCACAAGTATTTCCAGTCCCCAGATATGAGGGAAACAGCCACACAGCAACAAATTAGCGTCTTCGAACAAAAACCGCCTTCAAACCGAAACAAACGACGCCCGTACAAAACAACAAAAGCAACACACATGCAAGCTCCACTACTTACACACACACACACTTAAGAAGAACGCTGGCGATGAGCTTCAAACCGACTTGCCACTGTTTACCCGCAGCTGCTTGGCGAACCGCCGTGAATGAATGCAACAGGCAGAATAGAATTGCCTAATGGCCCACATTTGAGTGTACAGCTGCTGCTGCTATGTATAACAACAACAACGGCAGTTGTAAACAACAAATGTTTGGAAATACTTGTTGTATTGGCTTTTTTGGGGGCGCTCTGGTTGTTGGAATGGATTTGTGCGGTGGAGATAAGTTTGCCCCAACAGCATACATGTTGCAAGCAGCACAGTGGTGGCCAAAAAAAATTGCCAGTGTTGTTTTCACCGTCAGTCACACCGCGGACAAGCTTAAGCAGCAGCCAGTTGGTCGTCTGTAGTCGCTTAACACCAAACAAGCGTTCAAAATTAAATATAAACGGAGTTCTAACAACCATAAAATGCACACTACTAAAACGCTAGTAAAAAAGTAGTGTGTGTAGAACAAGCTTTTAGCGCGCTTAGAGCGTGTAATGCAGCTTACAAGCGTGAAGACTACGCCAACTGAAGACTTGCGTTAATATGATGCGTGCGCTTGGACATTGTAAAAGAAAATTAGTAGAAACCAGTAGCTTGCAAATTATAGCTATATACAATTTTATATGTATAAAGGTGGTTCTAAAATTAAAAAAATAATATGATGACTGATTTGTAGTATTAAAAAACAAAAAAAGTAGGAACCAGTAGGTTGAAAATTATAGATATATATAATTCTATATGCATTAGGGTGGTTCTTAAATGCCAAAAAACTATGATGACTGATTTATAATACCGGAGCTCCGAAATCGGTACTTTTAAAGTTGAAAGTACCACATACAGACTTCAGTATCAACTGGAGATGAATAAGTGCTATCTTAGAAGACTTTTAAGTGAGACGTCGATACTACTATTGCCGACGACAATGGTAAAGACCTGGCGTAGATGCTTAAATCTCGTCTTTGAAATCTCTAAAATTTATGAAAGTACATTCTCCGAGGAAACGAAGCTCAAAAAGGTCGCCATAAACACAAAATTTTCAGTTTTCAATAAATTTTAAACTCAAACTTCATTCTAATATAATCACAAAACTCAGATAAAAAACTTTTACGCCAATTAGTGACATTTAAAGTAGTTTGATCTTTGACCTCCGAGCTATACGTTCCACTCAAATCTTCTTTTAATATGTTAGACTGAAAAACAAAAAAAAATCTTATAGATCACCCTAATGTGTATTTTAAAATTTGCAGATTCAAAGTATTTGAAGAAGCGTAAGCTAAGAACGTCTTTACTACTCCCAGACAACAGCCTTCACAATTGCCTAACAGCTACAAATTATGTGAATTAGTCACACTTCCAAACTCGTTGATTGACAATCTGGTAGCACTCTGGCTACTGGATGATAATTAACACGCTGACATATGAAGAACAACCATGAAAATCTGATTCAAAAGTCTTAACTAGTGAGGACGAGCAAATCGAACTTAATGGTTGCATGTGCGTTACACATGCATACGTACATATATGTATAACTATGTATGTACATATCCAGACAGAAGACAAGAATTACAAATTTTTCGAATGAAAACTAGTCAAAATAGCAATTAAAAAATTAATTGAAATAATAAAAGGGCGCAGAAAAATGAGTAGAATTTTAGTGGATTTCCTTTAAGAAATTTTATTGAGTGAGGAAAATATATTAGGAAATGTAGTAGCAGTTATGTCCCAAAAGGTAGTAAAAAACGGAGTAGATATAGTACTAAAATCATAATTAAATATAGCACAAATTATTCCATAATTATTATGACCGTGTTTACGCAAACAAAGAAAAAAATATTCCATATAAGAGCAATCCAGCTGTGGAGATTTTGGAAAACGGTAGTAGAAGTTAAGAAAATGAAACACTAGAAGTTGGAGCAAAGGTTTATAAAGATTCCAGCGATGTATATAAAGTACTGGAATTTATATTAGAAAATTGTATAAGTTATAGAAACAAGTAGTAGAAATAATAAAAAAAATGTAGTAAAAAAAGTAGTAAAAATTGTAAAAATTCAAATATTTATTTAAAAGGTATTAGTAGAAGAAATATCACAACAAAGATAATAGGAAAAGTAGTGGAAGTGGAAAAGATAGTAGAAAAATAATTAGAAATTCTCAAAAAGACAGTTGAAAAAGTAATATAAATTCTGGAAAAGATAGTAGAAAAAATAATATAAATTCTTAAAAAGGTAGTAGAATTTAGAAGCGAAAGTGTAGTAGGGAAAGTAGTAGAAATTGTAGAAAAAAGTTTGTTTTATTTCAAATGTTTTAGACGAAAAAAAGTAGCAGAAATTTCATAACAAAAATAGTAGAAGTAGTGAGACAGAAAAAGGTAGTAGAAAAAGTGCTAGAGTGATAAAAAAAAAGTAGAAAAGTTGGTAGAAATTTGGAACAAAAGTTGCAAAACAGATATATAAAAAAAGGTAGTAGATACTTGGTAAAATGAAGTGGCAATGTATAAGAGAAATATGAAGGTAGTAGAATTTACAGCAATTACAGAATTTAAACTTTGTAGAAAAATTAAATAAATTATAGCAAAAGAAGTAGATGAAGTTGGAAGTCTAAAAAGTAAAACAAATTCTGGAAAAAGTAGAAATTAAAGGGGATAATGTAAAGAAAAATTGTCGCGAAAGTTGTTAAAAATTTGGAAGAAAAGGTAATAAAAGTTAAATATATGCAAAAAAAGGTAGTCGATATACGATATAGTTTCTCTACTGAAAGTAATTCTAAAAAGTGTACTAAAAGCTGAAGAGGAAAGTAGTATAAAATAGATAACAGTGTAGGAGTAGAAAAATTGATGTTATGAAAGAAATACAATTAAAAAAGTTGTACAAAAAAGGCAGTATATAAAGTAGTAGAAGGTACAGCGCAAAAGGTAATAGAAAAATTAGTTTAATTATAGAAAAAAAGTAAAGAAAGTTAAGACAAATAAGGTAGTATAAAATTAAGCAAAAACTAGGCAGTAGCAGAACTATAATATAAATCATTAGTGGAAAAACGTAGTAGATAAAGTATTAGACTTCTTACCATAAATAAATAACAGAGTAATAAACAGTATACAATATACATAAGTATACAAACTATTAAAAAAAGTAGTATAAGTGAAAAATTGAACTGGAGACATATCCTTTCAAGGGACGAAATGTGAATAATCCCTCTTAAGTGAATATTTTCAGTGCATTTTAAGCATCATAAATATAGCCACACAGAGATGATTGCTAATTTGAATATGCGTATCTTTAGATACTCTCTCACTCACAAGCTCCTAAATAATGTCTTGATTGAAAAGCCACACTCACTCAGCAGCGGTAAGTTACCCGCCAGGCGCTTGTACAAAAGCACAAACCCACAGTACTCACAACACTAAACCGTAAATATGCGCAAACAGTAGTGGGCGTAGAACAGGCGCCTGCGCCAACTCACATGCATATATTTGCTTAGCCGATGCAACCATGCGCAAATGCTCGATCGAATGGGTAATAAATTGTGCGCTCACCAAGTTTGCGGTTGCTGGCGGAAGTGAAATGAGCAGCAAAGGTGTTGCTGCGCGTTTTGCGGTGTGCAAGGTGTGAGTAACGGTAACGGTTAAATGGCTTTATTTCGTTGAGCTCATTTTTTATTGTCGTACATTTCGCCTTTGCTTATCGTTTATTTATACATTACTCGCTTAAGAAGCAATTTCCCACCTGAGGGCTTTTATCAGTTTCGATTGGCTATAAGAATTATTATTTCACCAGGATATTGTGTGTAGCAGTACTTTAGATCATTTCGATGGGCGTTGGTGTAAATGAGGAGTACTTTTCAATGCCATAAATATCTGGAAGTATATCCTGCGGCATAAATATTATAACTGTTGATTGAAAAGATTGGATTCAATGAAAAAAGAAAAAACAATTAAACCTTGTGGCGATTGAGAAGAAAGAGTCAAAACTGTTATATGTAAGCTCAGCTATACTCGTAAGCGGTGCCTACGCCAATAAAAAAAGAAAGAGTCATGCTTCAAACGATGATGGCATTAATCAGTAGCAGCACTGTCTCTATTCACATTGACGACGCTGTCCGAACGAAAGATTTTTTTGAGACTCTGAAACTTGTGCTCCAACTCTGACAACCAACTATAGTACTAGAGGTAACAATCTGGACTTCCAGACGGTCAATCGTTTGTGACTATGACAAAAGGAATAACTTTTCTAAGACCCTGCCGATTGGTTTTTGTCTTATGTGCTAGAGATCCAATCAATATTTTCCCACGACTTCTAGAACAACCTGACCAAGAACATGTGACCCAGTTTTAACCCCTTTTTCATATAAGTGACCGTGATGACCACGTTGAACCCTTGGAATATGTCGTTTTGCTGATTAAAAACTTCTTTAAAGTTGACGATATTTCATTTATAAAAAGGATACTTTCATGGGCACAGAAGAAGACGTTTATATCTGCACAGCCTAATTCGCTCCAAGCGCCTTATCAGAAGGTTTTCATGTAGGTCATCGAATCAGTATTAACATTGAACTGAACACACCCATTCCCCTTGACATAACTTTCTACTTTCTGCGAAGGTTTATATTATATAATAAAACGACAACTAAAGTTTCTTACAAAATAACCACCTCGATAAATGCTTCCTAACATAAATCTATTTCTTACCACATCTTAGAGTCACTATCTAATATTTTGCAATTCCCATTCGAAAAAATCGATTGCATAACCGAATAGGGTTCTTAAATGTTAGTTAATTTATGTTATTTTTCATATTAAAGGCTGATCCATTTTGAGGTTCCTTACTTTTCTTAAAGAAAGCACACAGAAACTTTAAAATTGAATGAGGAATATTAATTTTTATTCCAAAGAACATTCTTTTACTTATCTTTTTTTGAAAATTATCTCTTTCAAATGTTGGCCGCAGCTATGTCTCAGATGGTCTATCCGTTGAGACCAATTATCGATGACTCGTTCGCGCATTTCGACTAGTAACTGGCCAATGACATGCGTGATGTTTTGCTCCAAGAATAAAGCGAAGCGGAATTGTCCGTATAGACTTTTGACTTTACATATCCTCACAGGAAAAAGTTTAACGGTGTGATATTACACGATCTTGGAGGCCAATTGATCGGATGAAAACGTGAAATTATCTACTCACCGAAGTATTACCTCAATAAATCCAATGATTGATGCGATGTTTGCGAAGTGGCGCCGCCTTGTTGAAACCAAATGTCGCCGAGATCACGAGCTTCAATTTCAGGCATCAAATAGTCGGTTATCATGGCGCGATAACGGTCGCCATTGACGATTACGTTCTCACTGATATCATTTTTGAAGAAATATCGACAGATGATTCCAGCGGCCCATAAACCACACCAAACCGTTGTTTTTTCTAGATGAAATAGCTGCTATTGGATCTCTTCAGGTTGCTCTTCGTCCCAAATGTGGCAATTTTGTATATTTACATACCCATGGAACCAGAAAAAGGTCTCATCGCTGCTATTGGATCTCTTCAGGTTACTCTACGTCCCAAATGTGGCAATTTTGTATATTTACATACCCATGGAACCAGAAAAAGGTCTCATCGCTGAACAAAATGTGACTGGAAAACGTCGGATCTTCTTGAGAGATTATAACTTCCTCTCTTATGTCGGTAAGTTTTTTAGTATATGAAAACACTCATCAAAAGTCTATCGACAAACAAATGGGCCTTATATTCTTCTGCGAAAATTGATAACAAAACAATGAATGACATTATCATAATAAAAAAATAATCGTTCTAAAAAAGATAAAAAAAAATGTCTATCACAGTGAAGTAAAAAGTCTCTTAAGTCCATTTAAAAATTTATTTTAAAATAACAAATGGTACGCGCATTAAATAGTATATATGCTTATAGTCAGAGCTGTAGACGTAGCAGTACCATCTCGCTCATTTAGGGAATCCACTGACATATATGAATATTTATAGCACATTCATTATTCAACTTGTCGCACACAGAAAATGTTGCACAAAACCGCAAAAGTAATTCATCTTGAGCATTCTTAATTTTCTAATTAACTTGAAGTAAATGACACACATGCGTGAATTCATGCAAAGACAAGTTCTTATTCTTATAATTCACACACAGCACGAGCGCAAGGAGACGAACGAAGACAGGAGCAGCGCAGCGAAGTGCGAAATAATACCAAAAAGCCAATTTAAACACGCAGCCAAAGCGGCATTTGAAGCTCTATAATATACATAGTAGAAAAAAAATGTTGGAAGACAACAACAAGCAATGCGAATTGACTCGTTTAATACTCTTAAGCCTAGAAAAGCAAGTAAGTCTTAAATGTGCTGTTACAGATTCCAGCAGAGCGCTGGCAGGCTGGCAGCCAGACAGGCAGTCAATCAGTCTAGCAAAAGCCGCAGCGAGCAGACAGTGCAACAGCCGAGCAGACAGTACAACAGCCGAGCAGACAGCAGTCAAGCCGCCAGCTAAAGTTGTGCTCGAGTAGAGCCAAGCAGTCTGCGAAATCTTCCAGCAATGACACACATACAATAATTTGTCTATGTCAGTTTAGCTCGTTGAATTTATGCGTTTAAGGATGTGAATATTGCGGCTGAAAGCACATTCCTATGTCGTAATATGCGAATATTTAAAGGGCCAATTTGGCAGTGAGTGTTGTGTGAAATATGATATTCTATGTGGAGACGAGTAAATATTTATTTCCCTATGATACTTTGCAAACGTATAATGTCTAGAATCGGCAAGTGTTATGCTTTTCCGAAATTGTCATTCAGAAAATAGTTCAGGGGGGGAGTCAATTTAGACATGGCGGCCTGTCCGTCCGTAAGACCGTCTAAATAGTCTAACGGAAAATAACCAGGAGCACCTCATCTGGGTGCTCGGTTACAAAGGTATAGCTGAGAAGGAACTGACTGACGAGTTCGCCCGCTCCGCAGCATCCACTAACATGGAAAGACCTGAGTACTCCATCGCGGTGGGTCCTCATGCCATAAAGGGGCTACTCCGCAAGGAACAAGGAGTAAGTAGAAAGAGGTATTGCCAAAAACTTCAAGGCATGTGCCGTGCCAATTTGATAATGGAGGGTTAGCAGGCTTAAATATGTAATCAACCTGCCTAAGGACAAAGTCAGGCTACTTATCGCATTCTATACTGGCCACTGTAAGCTGAAGAAGCACTTGCATATACTCGTATAACATGGACTTCTTTTGCAAATTGCCGGTTCTGCGACAGGGAGCCTAAAACTCCAGAACACCTAGCAGTCTGCAGACGCAGGATAAAGACCTTTGGATCAATGTTTTCAAATATGGATCACATCGCCTCACTAGCACCTAGCAGCATATTGGAATTTATCAATATGGTGGGTCTAAGTGGGTCGTTGTGACTTAAGAGAGGGTACAATAGACCTAAGGTCGGGGGGAAATCCTCATCTATTTATCATATCTTATATTAGCAGTTAAATCCAGAAGCAGGCTTTGGCTTTTGGCTTTTTATACTCATGTTGGATAGCTGTTTTATCTTTTGATGAAATTTTCTTTGAAGGCGAGAATCTTCCTATGAGTTAGCATATGTTAGGTTAAAAGGTCAATCCTGAAAATGGTTTCTCATCTTAGAAAGCCATCCAAGTGGTACCTAAAACTAATAAACACATGGATGATTCTACCTCACCTTTCTCCATAAAATTTTGACAACTAGCATTCGACAACATTTTAAGCCTAACCGCTTGAAAGCCTATTAGACAGTGTCCAGTAAGAACTCCTACGATTACGGCAAGATGAACGTTGCTCAGGGCTAGTAATTCAGTAAAGCTCTCTCCATAGAACTTTGACAACTGGCGTCCGACAAAATTTTTTATTCTGTAAGAACTTTTACGATTGTGGCAAAATGAACTTTGATGAGGACAAATAGTTCAGTAGAGCTCTTGAGTTTTACTCAAGGCTAGAAGGTTCTCGCAGTCAGTCACTTGTTAAGTGAAAGCGAGGTTCAGTGCGAGAACGCAAGCCGTCAATGGAGATCCAACTCTTACTAGTTCATCGGTAACACACTAATTGTTTTGCAAGTTTTGTAACGCCTGAAAAACCGAGTTAGGAGCGGCCGTAAAATCAAGGAAACTTGTAGAGTTTTAGAGTGTTAGATTAATTTTTTTTATTATTAGACTTCTTGCAAGAAAAGCTCTTCTTGGTATTCCATAAATTTCCAATATGTTCAGAAACTCAATGAGTTAACTTATAATTACATTCGCTAACAACCAGAGGACAGGGCTCCGGAAATTTTCAATAATGCAGTACCTCATTATGAAAGATATTTTATTTAGAGAGACATGCTGCTACCGCCATATTACCAGTCAGTCAGCTAAGGATCGGATATATTTATAACGATATAGGTTAAGTGAAGAATCTAGTCTAGCTACGAAAGCTTCCACATGAACTGACCATTTCGTAATTGTTTGTCACTTCCAAGAACTCATTACATATTGAAGGGCAGTTTGGTTACTATATTTATATTGAAAATAGTTTTTTTTTCGTATATTTTTACCACAGACATAGTATATAGGCACGAATTTCTCACCATAACTTTTACATTGCAACATGTCGGCTTCATATTATTGCACTCCATTGTCACTACATTCGTTGTTGGCCTATGATTTACACACGTACATAGCTGCAGCCTAGCTGCTCTTGCCATGAACGCCACATTAGTGGGTTGCAACTGCCAGGCAACACCCCAACAACGCCCACTGCACAAATGAACGCAAGGAACGCTTTTGTATGCGCGTGTGTGTGTGACTGATTGTTGGCATATGCACGCGTGTGCGTGTGTACAATACGTTGCACCGGCAGTGGTAGCAATACGAGCGCGATGTGGCAAGTGCACACATTTGCAACGCATCTCAAATCAGGGCAGCAGAGGCGGCAGCGGCGTGCAACCTTGATGCTGTTGAAGGCGTCCGATTGCAAACAAAGGCTTTTGTAGCAGCCGCGTCTAATTAAGATGCGTATCGCTTTAATAAGAAGCATCTATTAAAGCCAGCGAGGCATGGGGGCGTTCATTTCGGGAAGTTAGTGGCGGGTCTTATGGCACATAAAAATTATTCGCTGTTAGCGGAAAGCGTTTATTACACGTCAGCGTTGCAATCAAGTGGGTGTATGCGTAGCTGCAGCGGAAGCGTGGATTTTATTTGATATTTGATGTTGAGATAGGCTTGAAGAATATAATGTTTATGTTAGTCAGTCTTAATGAACTTTAGGCTTAAAATTTGAAGGATATTTTGGCACCCAATACGTCTGGCAATGAGAAGCATTTTGTTTTATGTTGGTAGAGGGTGATTACCATACTATTTATCAATATATTAATGCCAAGTAAAAGCTTAAAACTCCGTGAACTCCCTACTATCTTCGCATTAATATAAACTTATCTTTCTACAAACTTGAAGACGACTTTTGCCTCAATCTCTCAAATGGATTGTTTGGTATTTGCATTCAGAGTCTGAAGGGTAAAGAATTGTTTGAGTTACATCGGCGTTCGCCGCATCCCTCAAAGAAGTCGAATGGTGACGATACTGAAATTTTCAATTGTTATCATTTTTACAAGAAGAAATTTTTTCTTAGCAAAGTTAGGAAGATCTAATTTAAGTCAACATCCTCATTGGCAAAAACGTGTGATACTCCATTTTCACAAGCTTCTCTTTAGACAAACTTTTCAGCAGACGAAGCAATGGCCATAGGAACAGACAATAATCACTTAGTGCCGAAACCGGACCATGCTAGGAACATATCTCATGACATGCAGGACGCAGTCCGCTGCGGTCAAGATCTGATGCAGATGGTCATAACTGGTGACAAGTTATGTGTTTGAGGTTATGACGGGGAAACCAAAACTCAATTATAGCAATGGAAACTACCACATGAGCCAGGATCGAAAATGATTCAAGTTAGGTCAAATGTGCTAACAGTTTTCAATTGGCGGGGTATCGTGCATCATGAGTTCATGCTAAAGGGTCGAACAGTCAATAAAAAATAACAGATCAATTGAAAAGTCCTCGGCCTACCACAGTAAAACACACTTTTTTATTTAACATATTTTTTACACTGATTATAGTGACCCTAAAACTTTTTGATACCACATAAACGTTTTATCCTTTGCTTCCATACTGGTCTCAGTTTTGGCAATCACCTCTTCATTCGACGAAAATTTTTTCCCAGAGAGCATTACTTTAAAATCTGAGAGTAGGAAAAAGTTGCTGTTATGGTTGTTGGTTGCAGAAAAGTTCCTTGAAATAATTTTGAGGAATGGTGCCGAGTTGAGAGTTTTTGGAAGGATAAAAATCTAAGTGGGTTCCGGTTACTTAGACCCAATTATCGTGGGAATGGCCCATTAAGTTAAAAGTGAGTCCGCACGGCACCCACTTTGCACAGAGGTTTCCAGGTCCGTTCCGGTTACTGTCAAATTAGAAAATTTGTTTTGCTGGAGTCCACATTTATCGCGGGTTCAAAATTTCAAAAATAGCAAATAATCACAAAACTATGTAAAAGGTTTTTAGAACGAGATCTTATATTTCTATAAATTGGGATGCAGTCTACAAACATTGCTATGCTATATTATTCAGTTTAATCAAAGCGAAAATAAGTGTGAGAACAATTCCCTTCACTAAACTTTCCAATAAAGAAATATTTCCCACCCACGATGTTTTCTTTGTATGTATGAACACTTTTACATACCCACATAATAACCAGTAGCCTGTCCATTAATCCCGAATACAGATATGTATATTACACGCACTGTATTTCTCCCATTCCCTTATGCTGCTTTTGTTCATAAAAACTCATTTGCATTTAATGAATGTTGGGTCGGGTCATGTCAGAACAATTAAGTTGTTAATGCACGTATCGACTGCCTACATAATAAATGCCATGAATACGGGTCGGCGTGGGTACAAACATACACAACGAAGTATATATAAATAATTATTGTAGCAAAGTCAGAGAAATCCCACAGAAGAAATGGTTGCTACCGCCAATGAGAGACTCATGTTCACTGGTCATTTCGTTCAAAGCGAATTAGTGCGAATCAATGATGATGACAATGACAAGACCTCAGAAGCTGCTGGGTCCACACCGCGGCAGAGAAGAATCTAAAGGCGCGTGATTATTAAAAAACAAATTAAACAATCTGTATAAAAACTCCATAAATCTAGCACAAAACTTCGCCATACTCGCCCAAAGCCCCAATACTAGTTCCAAAGTAACCAGTTTGTAATTAACCTGAATTTCTATAATGTAGAAGTGCAATCAAATATTGTTCGCAAGTCCACACGTAACGATAATCACCTGCAAAAGCCAGAAGCCAAGTGGCGATTTAATTAAAATACAATTCCGTCAGGCGAAAAAATATGTTTATTTCAATAAAATGTTCAAGGGACTTCAGTATACCAATATTGATTAAAATTACGCGTTGTTATTTCTGGTTAATTACATAATAGTAAGAACTATATTTGTTTTGTGGTGAGCTTACGAAAATATTTTTTATTTTAAATTGAAAAATCAAATACGGTAATATATTGGTAGTAGGTTTGGTTAACAGATCGATCCTGTAACAAAACAAATATGAATCTCACTTGGACTATTGGAAACGCCAGTTTGTTGTGGTACTTAAAACTCTTATATAATATAAAGGCCGTCAACATACGGCAAAGCGCTTTGAGCATACTAGACATTTTTTTAGTCGGCTAATATCAGTTTCGTCTATCTCTTTAGGTTCGGCGAAAGTAAGACTGCCGCTATACATATTTCCACTTCAGCCTTACAAAAGCTGAATAATGGAAGAGAGCATTGATTGCATGTCCGGTAAGAACTTCTACTACCGCATCACAATGATCCGTTCTGAGAGCAAGTAGTTTAGTGGATCGCTTGCGTTGTATTCTAAGTAGGAAAGATCTCCCAATGGCACAGGAGCTGGTCATCGACAAATCTGTAGTAAGCTCACGCGAGGTTGTTATTGTTGTTAATGTGGAGGTTATCTGGTCCACTCTTTGGTTATGAAGTTCGGGGTTGTTGTCATCGAAGTCATCTAACTTTAGGGCCAAGAAACTTGCTATTTCGAAGGGGTAGGGCCATAAGAGTGGAGTTCGCTGGGTCATCATCATGGATCATGCGGGGACTCATTGCACACCGGTCAGATATTACAGTACCTCTAGATTTCCTCTAGTAACTCCAGCTCTCTGTCTGCAATAGATGGTGATTTGACTCCAATTATGACATTCACTGAGAAGGAGTCTGTGAAAGTGTTATGGCTAATGTTTGTTGTGTCCGAGCTCTAGTCGACAAGTAATTCGACGTCGTCGCCGTAATCAAGCAAAAACCGTTTCATGATCGTAAGAACGTGCTCCGCTTCAAGCAGTCGATGCTGGGATAGTTTCTCCAAAAACATCCCAGCAGAGGTCTTTATACACAGTGGCATAACGCAGGGTGACAATAGGGTTCCAGCTTGTTTCTACTCCGTTGCAAATGGAACGAGAGTGACACCTCTTGCGAACACATCAGCCTTATATTCGCTATGATCAAGTACCCAAACGAGTCTGATAATGAAGTACCTTGATAATTGAAATTGAGGAAGGCCCCTCATTCTCAGTAATAGTAAAATTTAGTTGAAATACCGGATTATTTTAAATCTGTAGATTTTTACAACTGTAATCTTAAACACCTCCTCGAAATTGGTTACCTGGACGCGGTGAGGGAGCTCGGTAAGTACAATGATCCTGAGAGCGATATCGGCGGTAGCTTAGTTACCAGCAGGATCTACCGGTGGTATCTTCATCACTGAGAGAGTCTCCCAAGTCGGTAAGGTCGAAGGTTAGCACCGAAGTAATCCTTCTGCGTGGGAAGTCGTGCCATCTGTCCGTTACAGCGGAGATCTTTATTGGAGCAGGCGACTCACGTTCTAAACGCGTAGATACTTATTGCAGGTTCGTAGGTCAAATTAATAGCCTTATCAACGAACTAGGAAACCTGGGCTATGAAGAATTTCTGAAAATACTGCTTTACTGAAGCGACTAAGAAAGAAAGAGGAGAAAAGCCCAAAAACAATGTTGGCGACTATATTTTGTCTCTATGCTCCCTTGGAGTTGAAAGGAATCCTATATGTACATAAATAATCTTAAATTAGTATACTGTATAATAACACCCGTGGTAACGAATAATCTACAACTATTGGAGATTTTCTAATCCAAGCCCCGAATTTGCAGAGCCAGCGCTTTGCCTTATTGGCTTTAATTAAGAAATTATCTTCAAAGTTATTTTACAAACCACCTCATTGTTTCCTGCATTTCCTTTCGAATCTTATTCCATATACTTTCCTTCCACTTCAAAGTTCACTATTTGAGGCTTCCTCTCGGACAAAGAGCCAAATTTAACCGTAACAAATTGATATGCCACTCACATACACCTCCTGCTGCAACGTGTCTGTCCAAAGACTTTTTAAGATGCATTAGAGGAACGGAAATATTTTTATCGCTCAATAGTCCGTGAGGCATAAAACGAGAATAGAAATAATTTGCGTCACTTTGACTGCAAATATACTCTTTGTATATCTGTATATATATATATTTTATGTGCGTATGCTTGTATGTTCCCAGTTGTCAGCAAATAAATGCTTTACGCCCCCAAACACGTATTTTTTTGCTCAAAACGTGATTTTTCACATTTTCCTCCAGTTAACTGTGAAGCTATAGTAAAACATTCATTAGCAATGTAGTCACACCTGCATACGAAAGTTGTAGAAATATATCTACGTACAATTGTATATCTGAGGATGGACCCCACATGCAGCATAGCCTTCATGGCAGCTCGTGATCACATCGGCATCGAACTGTAGCAGTTGACTGCGCAACACAAGGCCAGCCGCATGTGCGAGTATGTATGTGTGTGTATAGTAATATTCCTACATTTCAGTGTATGTATGGGTAAAGTAACAGCCGTAAATGTGTCACTGTGTGCGCGTTGACTTTACACTCCGAGAGATAGTTTTTTCCATATCCACCTTGACCATAGCCTTTTCGGTGCCTTGAGGCGCTGCACAAGGACGACAAGCACACATATGTATGTGTATGCATTACCCACATACTTACAGGAGTATGCAGGAGGAGTGTGTGTGATTAAACTTTAGTATATTTAGCCACTCATGAAGTTAATTGCGAAAATAGAAATACTTGCAGTTATCTATTTAGATAAACGGTTTTATTTGTGCAAGTGTGTGTGTTGGTGTTGCGTGGAAGACGTTGGGGTCTAGATTTTTATGCTGAGTTGTGCAGACTCCACAGTAGGGCATGTAGCAGCAGCAAGTGTCACACTGACAACTGTGTTTAATTCCTTGCACAGAATGTATGTTGTAGCGCCATCGCAGAACGGGAAAGGAAGCAACAGTACGTGACCGTATACATACTTATATATAGCTACTCGCACAGCCCCTTGGTTAGTCCTTGCCTCGCCTTAAGCTGTGTTAGTTGGGGAAGGTGTACACACATTACATGAGAATATGTGTGTGTGTGTGTAGTCATTGCTGATAAATGAGCGTAATTAGTAAACTAATGTATGTAGGTTAGCTTTAGCCAGGCATTTTCTAGCTTTGCGCGCCGATCCATTAACATAAGCCCACGCAATTTTTTGCATTTCCTTTTTCCCCTTTACTATTTATTTTCCAATTTAAATATAAAATAAAAGTTACCTCACGAATTAAGCTAATTAGTAAGCTTTTATATTTTATTTTATATTAAAAATACAAGTTCTTGCTCGTATTTACATATGAATGAGTAATTATTATTAATATTACTTTCTTAATATTACTTATTTCATTTTTTGAAATTTTGTAAGAAAAATGTCTTTGAAAAAACAAAATAAGACAATGCCAGATTTTTTATTATTTTGTTAAATTTTCTTTAATATAAAATGTTCGGTATTGGACAAATAGTTTGAATTTGATTATTCTCAGAAAATTTGAACTTGATCCGGAAATTAGTTTCGAAGATACGAGCCTACTAGTAAAAATTTCTCCGAATTATTGTAATTGCCTCCTAAAGTTTTAAATGTGTATATTTTAGAAATACACGATTTCGATTTTTAAAGGGTAACATAGACTGAGTTATATACGATGTCACAAACTAATACATTTTTGGAGAAGTCGCCTAAATCGAGATCGAGAAAAAAATACTGGTATTCGGACTCTTTGTATTTAGAACTCGATTTTCACATTTTCAGTATTATTTTCGAGTAAAATATTTTTAGAAAGCAAACACGAAAAATATAAGTATTTATTCTGGCACAAGGTTGTACAACTTTCGCGTAATTATAAGATAGATCCAAAATCTCGAAAAAAAAGATTTTCCAATCGAAACAAAACAAAAATCTTCTTTGCCGTCAGATACCTTTTTTCGGAGGTCCTCTTGGAGACCGGTTACGGAATAAAGAAAATTAAATTTTTTTTAAAAGACTCACCTAATGCATGATCAAGTATATTATATTCTGTAAATATCATTTATTTATACATATATTTATTATCTTAAATTCATCTTCAAAACAAATTCACAAAAAACACATTTTTCCGACTTATAATTGGATATAAATCTTGAATTCCTGACAAGAAATTTGTAAAATTTTTCATAATTCGTTAGCTTAGATAATCAAAAAAGTTTCGCTGAGAGGAATTTACAAAGTTCAAATCACTTCGGAAGTTATAGCCGTTTTTCGTGTCGGGTCAACTGGACCGGTTTAGTGGACGACTTCAACAATAGGCGTCTTTCTCGAAACTACTTTTTTCGACGCGGTCGCCATGATATTTCAAAATCCAATCAGCCGAATTATTTTAAATATGTCAAAGATAAGAAGAGATAAAGTTTAAATATCTCTCCATCACATAAAGTAACCAAAAATTAAAAATTTGAAAAATTCACTTTTTTAATATTTTTAAATAATTCAACAAAGTTAAAAAATTTGTGAAAAATCAACTTTTATTTTTGAGTTGCCGCCGTTTAAGGAAAAAAATATTCCAGTTTTACAGCTTCTTGACGTTATCTTGACGGTTTTTTAGGTTATAGGGCTGTAGCGCACTCCGAATTCCTTCCGACCGGGCAAACTGATAACAAGGAACACTCTTTAGTTTTTACGATAATGCACCGTAACATTAATTCTTCATGAGTTTTTCGCCAAATTTTTAACCAATATGGTTCCGCAACCACCGTATTCGGCTATACAGCCGCAAATGGCTCCACACATTGAAGGCTATTTCGAAAATTTACTTTAACAACTGTTTCGAGGATTAGAAAAAAGTTGGCACAAGTATATTGGGGACAAAGGAAATTACTTTGAGAGGGACGACATAGATTTTGAAGAAAAAATTATGAATTTTAAGACTATGAACACAAGGCTTACTATTTTTTGGTATAAGTAGACATATTACGGTATGTATTTAGATATACGCAATATATATTCTGTCTATATTTCTAAGAAATATGGTACCTTTCAACTTCTGGCTCAAGCCAAAAATCTCAAAGAACAAGCAGGAATCAGTTGTTTCTGTTTACATAATTTTGTCTGAATGTTTTATCAAGATTACTATATAATAACAATAGTAATGATAAATTATCATTATTTGGTTAATATAGGCTATAAAGGTATAGGGGTAAGTTGGTTAATAAAGGTTTAGGTATGTATAATATACCTGCAAAAATAATATCAAAAATAATCGTCGGTACTTTTTAATGGGGAATATAGATTCCAGCACTAAAATATCATCCCTATTTATGCACATATAAAATATGTTAAGCTCTTTTAATTAATATTGATCCTCAACGAATCTAAATACATATTTAACACATGTTGTTTCCAATATAAATATAACTTGTATGTCGAACAGAAAGTGGAAAATGTCGAGCTTTCATAATATTTAAATATTTAATGTTAAATTGCCACGAACCGACTTCAAAATGTCTTAATGGATAGACATTGGCCATGACATCGAGACTGTCGGGACAGCCAGTCAAAACAAAAAGCAAGCACTATGGCATACAAGCAGACGTGTAACTAAAATACACATTGAAGTTGGCTGTGGATGCATAAAAAGCTGTATTACATACAAAAGCAAGGCTGCAAAGACTTAACTATGAAACACGAACCACTTGCTCACTGCTGTGTTTACGCTTAATTAATCTATTTAAATTTAAAATGAAATTATTGAGAGTATAATAGTGGCAGTATGAGGATTTTGAAGGAAGCATGTGAGCGGAAAAAAACTGTTTTGGCTAATCTTGAAACTTTAAAACTCTGTTAAAGACCTACATTGATAAAAATAGTATTAATATAGTATAGAGATTCACATAAAGGCTTTAAAATGCCTATGAAATTTTATTTTGTATTTGCCGTAAATTGAATTACAACTTTTTCAATAAACGCTGAATATTTGTGTCGGGTGAAAGGTGAAGGAGTAGCAATCACAAAGCGTGGGAAGTAACCAAAATGCTATTAACTATTCACCCCAACCAATGGCTTGCATGTCATTGCCACGCGCCGTTCGGTCTATGATTAGCTAACGGTTGTTTTGTGTTTTCTGTTAGTATACATTTATCAACAATACATTTTCTGTTTATTTATTTGCTTTTTATACATTTCGATTTCCACTCAATTTTCCCCCTCAAAGCATTTGGAATAACAACCATGCAGTCAAGGCCATTCCGTTACACTCTGCAATTGTTATTGGGTGGATTGTCATTTGATAGTCAACTGATTTATTCTGTGACACAATTCAACTTGTTCTAATGCTAACCACAACAAAGACTTTTCCTTCAATTGGCTTTTTCCATGGTAAATATTAGGTGTCTGGGGTAAGGTGTTTATTGGTGTTGTATGCATATAGATAAAGTCTCATTAAACGATAAGCGAATAAATTACAACTATTTTACCTTCAGAAATATGTTAAACAATGTTACTGACGTTCAGAGACTTACATGTATAAGTATTTTCGTGACAATAATTTTGTATTGAATTTTGTATTGGAGGATGGAGTCATGTGTAGAAGTTCACGCAAGTGAGGAAAGTTCTCTGATCGCCATTCACTTGGGAGTGGCCAGAAACGATTCTTTTACATATGACTCAAGCAGCTCACGACTTCCGGTCTTTGACCAAGTATCCTCTGGGTAGCCTAAGAACATCCGTTTGAAGGCGAGCTAAAGTGAGAAGGCGAAACACCCCCTGCATAGGGTTGTGCGCTGGGTTTGGGACCCGCCACGTAAAAAAACACCCCCAATGCAAAAGTTTAAACAGCCTCGGATGAGAGACCCCCCTTTTGATGACGACCACGGCAAACGAAATAAGGACTATGATTTGAGGGCATGCACCTGGAATGTCCGGTCCCTTAATTGGGAAGGTGCCGCTGCCCAGCTGGTAGATGTCCTCGTAAAGATAAAGGCTGACATCACCGCCGTCCAAGAAATGCGGTGGACGGGACAAGGACAGAGACGAGTAGGTCCTTGTGACATTTACTACAGTGGCCACATAAAGGAGCGCAAGTTTGGTGTTGGATTCGTGGTGGGAGAGAGACTCCGTCGCCGAGTACTATCATTCACTCCGGAGAATGAACGTCTAGCCACAATCCGCATCAAAGCGAGGTTCTTCAACATATCGCTGATTTGCGCCCACGCCCCGACGGAAGAGAAGGACGATGTGACCAAAGATGCCTTTTATGAGTGCTTGGAGCGCACTTATGAGAGATGCCCCCGCCACGACGTCAAAATCGTGCTTGGCGACTTCAACGCCAGGGTGGGCAAAGAAGGTATCTTTGGCACTACGGTCGGTAAATGCAGCCTCCACGAGGAAACATCCCCAAATGGGTTGAGGCTGATCGACTTCGCCGGGGCCCGAAATATGGTTATCTGTAGTACTAGATTCCAGCATAAGAAGATACATCAAGCTACCTGGCTGTCTCCGGATCGAAAAACCACCAACCAGATCGATCATGTTGTGATAGACGGAAGACACGTCTCCAGTGTTTTAGATGTGCGTGCGCTCCGAGGTCCTAACATCGACTCGGACCACTATATTGTTGCAGCCAAAATTCGCACCCGCCTCTGTGCAGCAAAAACGCACGCCAACAAACACAAGGAAGGTTCGACGTCGAGAAGCTGCAATCACAACAGACAGCCGAACGATTTTCTACTCGGCTTGCACTCCTGCTCTCTGAGAGCACTCGTCAACAACTCGGTATAAGGGAACTGTGGGACGGCATTTCAAACTCCTTACGTACAGCTGCAACCGAAACCATTGGTTTTCGGAAAGTGCAAAGGAACAGCTGGTACGACGAGGAGTGCCGTGTCGCAGCGGAGAGAAAACAGGCTGCCTACCTCGCAACGTTACGATCGACCACAACACGTGCGGGATGGGATAGATACCGAGAGTTGAAGAGGGAAGCGAGACGCATTTGTAGACAGAAAAAGAAAGAGGCCGAAATGCGTGAGTACGAACAGCTTGATAAGCTGGCCGACAGGGGTAATGCTCGAAAATTCTACGAAAAGATGCGGCGGCTTACAGAAGGTTTCAAGACCGGAGCATACTCTTGTAGAACCCCCCAAGGTGATCTAGCCACCGATGCCCAGAGCATACTTAAATTATGGAGGGAACACTTCTCCAGCCTGCTGGATGGCAGTGAACACACAACACCAGGAGAAAACGAACCCGATACCCCAATCGATGACGATGGAGCAGATGTTCCATTGCCCGACCATGACGAAGTTCGAATAGCAATTGCCCGTCTGAAAAACAACAAAGCGGCAGGGGCCGACGGATTGCCGGCCGAGCTATTCAAACACGGCGGCGAAGAGCTGATAAGGTGCATGCATCAGCTTCTTTGTAAAATATGGTCGGACGAAAGTATGCCCAACGATTGGAATTTAAGTGTGCTGTGCCCAATCCATAAAAAAGGAGACCCCACAATCTGCGCCAACTACCGTGGGATTAGCCTCCTCAACATCGCATATAAGGTTCTGTCGAGCGTATTGTGTGAAAGATTAAAGCCCACCGTCAACAAACTGATTGGACCTTATCAGTGTGGCTTTAGACCTGGTAAATCAACCACCGACCAGATATTCACTATGCGCCAAATCTTGGAAAAGACCCGTGAAAGGAGAATCGACACTCACCACCTATTCGTCGATTTCAAAGCTGCTTTCGACAGCACGAAAAGGAGCTGCCTCTATGCCGCGATGTCTGAATTTGGTATCCCCGCAAAACTAATACGGCTGTGTAAACTGACGCTGAGCAACACTCAAAGCTCCGTCAGGATCGGGAAGGACCTCTCCGAGCCGTTCGATACCAAACGAGGTTTCAGACAAGGCGACTCCCTATCGTGCGACTTTTTCAACCTGCTTCTGGAGAAAATAGTTCGAGCTGCAGAACTCAACAGAGAAGGTACCATCTTCTATAAGAGTGTACAGCTGCTGGCGTATGCCGATGATATTGATATCATCGGCCTCAACACCCGCGCCGTTAGTTCTGCTTTCTCCAGACTGGATAAGGAAGCAAAAGAAATGGGTCTGGCAGTGAACGAGGGCAAGACGAAATATCTCCTGTCATCAAACAAACAGTCGTCGCACTCGCGACTTGGCACTCACGTCACTGTTGACAGTCATAACTTTGAAGTTGTAGATAATTTCGTCTATCTAGGAACCAGCATTAACACCACCAATAATGTCAGCCTGGAAATCCAACGCAGGATTACTCTTGCCAACAGGTGCTACTTCGGACTGAGTAGGCAATTGAAAAGTAAAGTCCTCTCTCGACGAACAAAAACCAAACTCTATAAGTCGCTCATTATACCCGTCCTGCTATATGGTGCAGAGGCTTGGACGATGACAACAACCGATGAGTCGACGTTGCGAGTTTTCGAGAGAAAAGTTCTGCGAAAGATTTATGGTCCTTTGCGCGTTGGCCACGGCGAATATCGCATTCGATGGAACGATGAGCTGTACGAGATATACGACGACATTGACATAGTTCAGCGAATTAAAAGACAGCGGCTACGCTGGCTAGGTCATGTTGTCCGGATGGATGAAAACGCTCCAGCTCTGAAAGTATTCGACGCAGTACCCGCCGCGGGAAGCAGAGGAAGAGGAAGACCTCCACTCCGTTGGAAGGACCAAGTGGAGAGGGACCTGGCTTCGCTTGGAATATCCAATTGGCGCCACGTAGCGAAGAGAAGAAACGACTGGTGCGCTGTTGTTGACTCGGCTATAATCGCATAAGCGGTGTCTACGCCAGTAAAGAAGAAGAAGAATTTTGTATTGTCAATGCCAAATTATAGGAAAGTGGAAACGGAAAATTATACTTTATAGCAGATATCAGACATTGGAAAAAGCTAATACAAATCAAAGCACAGTATATGCTTTATGACTGAGAAGGTATTTCAAAATAAGAACTAATAATTAGCTAAAAAACTAATTTCACTTAAATTGTTATAGTTGTTGTTTTCATTATTTTCGTTATTGATGTTGTAAGGGTCCGCGCTTCAAGCTACTTTTTCCACTCGATCGTACAGTTGTATTATTTTCGGTCGCTGTGATTATATGTGCATTGGGAGTTCGTGTTTAGAGTCAGGGCCATAGTACCAGTCAGGACTTAAATCAACTGAGGTTATACCGCCAGTTAAACTAGTTTAACGCCAGTGTTGTGTTCGTGGTCGGCGGCTGCTTACTCCTAATTCACAGCTAGCTTACATCTTGCAGGAGGGGGTTCACTTTCTTACATATGTGATCCCAGCCGCAGAGCATGTTCAGGGTTCACCTTGCGAGGAATACCACCTCCAGTTTCGCTCCTTCCCACCACGCCATTCTGCTGTATCAAATAACGGCATGGGTGTGCTCGGTTCGACTTCCATTCTCGAAAGGCACCGCTTTTGTGGCATTTGTCTCGACGGTTACTGCGCTCTATGAGCACGACGGTCAAATGCTGTTTTGCATTCTCATTGGCTGTCGTCGCTGCCTTTGATGTTGTCAGTTTTTCCACGTGCTTGACGTCTAGCTTTCAGCCTACGAATTGCAGATATTCTTTTTCGAGGCCGCCTTTCTTCCGCTCTCCGTCGAATGCTGCCTCATTCCAGCAAAATGTTCCCCAATGCAATTAACATACACTGGATCCGAGGCATTACGTTAATTTCGAGTGGTGAAGTATGCCCGGCCGTTCCTCACCTTTTTCCTAGACCAGCCAGAAGAAGCTCTTTTCCGCGTTAAGATTTACAGCGCTTTCTTGGTCTGAGTCTTAATGGACTGTGGTAGCCTCGTCTTCCACCGACGTTTGGACTAATATCCCAGTCCGCTTCGTTCCTTTATAGTCCTCTATGGTGAGTTTTTGATTCGGGGTCTCTGCCCCTAGCGTTTTATACCTACCGCCTGGTACCTCATTGGCATATGTTTACCCTGAACAGGGTATATTAAGTTTGCCACGATGTTTGAAACACCCAAAAGGAAACGTCGGAGACCTTATACACGCTGTCTACAAACCAGAATTACTTTCGATGAGCATTGAATATTGTACCTCATTACATCGTGATAAGTTCAGACAAAAATTATATTTGAATTAACAAAACTCTCCTCATTTAAAACACGAAAATACTTTCTTATTCTAATTTTTCCTTTAAAAATTCAAAGCTCTCAAAGCACTTTAGCTGCGCCACGGTTTATCGCTTTCGCCCGCCACATTGTCAAACACATAAATAATTCAAGAGCAGCACACGCCCAACGAAGAGAGACAGCACAATCGTACATCTTCTACAGCTGCTGACCGCTGGCAGTAAAATAAAAAGTTAACTGCATTCGGTCCTTCCACAAAAGTAACGATTTAAGTCAACTTAGCCTGCGCTCTCCACTCTCCTGCTCTCCAAACACCTGCCTGCAGCTGCTCCACATCTCACCAGTAGTTGTTGTTTATTGGTGCTTAGCTTCGCGTAAGTAAGTAATGTCTTGGCTTTGTTGTGTCTCGTGCACTTCCATTTCAATTTTGCGCTTTTCTTTCTAACAATAACAACAACAATGTAAATAAAAAGTTTGCTTTATTTATCTTTGTATTAGTTTATTTATTCTCTGCATGCAGCAACTTGGTTAATTTTTTATGCCCGTTCACACTTAACAGTTTACTGTTTTCAATTTGTTGTTGTTTTTATTCATTATTTTATTCCTGCATTTGAACTTTATTGTGTTTGCTGATTGTGTACTACAAAAACAACAAACACAACTAAAGCAGTAAATGCGATGGCCGGCAAGTTACTTGCGGCAAGAAAGTTTCTGATTGCAAGCAGTGAGTATAGAACGAAGAAGTTTAAGACGGAAATTAAACATAGAGTTGGTATGGCTGGAAATAATTTGTGGAGAAAGTCCGCTCCTAAGGGCTGAGTAAAAGTGTGCTGACCGATGGAGGCTCCTAAGGGTTTCTTAAAGGTGTGCTGACCAAATGAAGATTCTTGCAATTTAAATTATTTAGATTTTGTGTGAAATAAATTGGTTGGCATTCCAATAATTTTTTTTTTTTTATTATTAAAAATAATTTTCACATATATACTCCCAAATCCCGGATATAAAAAATAAAAAAAATTGACTTCAATACCCGATTGTAAAAAAAAAATTGATACCAAAAATGGCATTCAAATTAAAATTAAAAAAAAAAAATTAAAATTTTCTGTTGAAAAAGAAAATAGATTTTAGTAACATATCAATATAAGTAAGCACTTCCACTCTTATTTGCATTTCATTTACAGTGTTTCAGTTAAAAATATATAAATCTCTCCTTTTTAAACTTTCGTCAAAATTAACTGAACGGATAAAGTTGGCTATACACTTTGTTTCATTGCTATAAAGACATGCTACTTATTTCTGTGAAATACTGAAAAAATTGTGTTCCCGTTCCAAAAACGAATGATGTTATTTCCAAGCTCTATATTTACTATGACAAATCTATAAAAACAATTTCTTTTGTCTAACGGTACTTTCCTGCTATTTTAGGTTTTAAACGGATTGCTCTGAAAGCGGTGTTTTCACTCATACCGCTCAGTGCCATTTGGAGGTATTATTTATTATTAAATTTGTGTCTGATTAGCTAGGAGAATGCCGCGCAGAAGCATACTTGACGATAAGGGGAAAGGAACTATAGACGCTTTGAATGGTGTGGGTTTGACCAATCGATTTTCGAAAGGTCGGTAACAGTGGTGTGAATTTACTGAATAACAAAGAAAATTATGGCCAGAGAACTTTCACAGGTCGGATAAAATTTTTAACACTCGACAGAAAATAGAAATTTGTGCACAGTTATCAAATAAAACGACGTCAATACGGAAAGTGAAAAGAGAGAACCAAATTTCTACATCTGTTTCAACAATTTGACCAGAGGTATAATATATGTATATTATTATGTCAGCAAATGAAGAAATCGCCTCTCTTCAAACCACACCAGGAAATCTCTCGCCTCAGTTCTGCCCGAAATCACACGAATAAAGTCTGGCATCAGGCAGGATTCAGAAAAACATTTTTTTTACCTACGTTCTAGGCAATCCGCTTGCAAAAAAACTTTATTTTTCATTCTAGGTGGTTTTTTTCGTTTAGAAAAAGTTCAAACTTGATGTTCTAGACCGCTTTTTGGCATAGTGGAAAGATTTGCGATTTCGGCAGAGGTTCACTTATGGCATTGAGCGCATTTTTAAATTTGGGAACAGTACTGTTGGCATTCCATTCTTGCCGAATAACTAGTTCCGAGTACCAGGAAGTATTAGAAGCAAATCTGCTACCCTGTATACACAGTCATCCGCAAAAATATTTATCTTTTCAACAGGACAACGAAAGAATACATACGGGCAGGTCTAAAAAAACATTGGTCTACGAATTACCAAAATTCCCATATAGTACTACGATCAATGATTTTCGTTTTTCTAACAAACCTTATGTCAAATATGGCGGGTAGTAAATGCGTTATATGCATACATATATAAGAAAATTTGGATTCCGATCCTCTGGTTGAAGTTTTGTGCATTAAAGTATTTCACTGGCTTTAATTCTTGTAGGTTACCAGAGTATAAAACGTTCTGTTACACCCAAACATATCCCTTCCTTACTTGCTTTATTTATCATTAAAATTTTTAAATTATTAAATATTTTCTAAATTTGTTCCGATTTTTGGGTTAAAAATTAAATATCTTAGATTTTAAATTTTTAGTCGCAAAATCGAAATTTAAAATTGGAGTTTTAACTTTTTAATCCCAAACTACTTTGAAAATTTTAAAGTTCTTACCTGGTATACGGAATTAAAAATTAACAATCGAATTTTTATAATATTTTAATTTTTCAAATTTTCAAAAATTAAAAATAGAATTTTCAAAAAATTTATAATCTACCTTTCAATGAAAATTATCGATTTAAAAATTGATAACCTTTTATTTGTGTCATTTATTTAATAGTTTTGATAGTGGCTACGAGCATTTGTCATAATTAATATTGCGTATACGCACTGGCATGCGAGTTTTCTTATGGAAAAGTTCGTTGAAAAGTTAGCATTTTAATACTTAACAATACAATTCTTATATAAAAGAAAATTATATAAAAGTATATAACTTAGTTGCTAGAAATAAGAACATATGAAGGAGAAAATATTAAAAAATTTATGTGAGTATACACATGCAGTTCAATAAAACTTATACATAAATACTGTGGTGTCTAAATACAACATAGAGGCTGTGGAAAAGGAAGGAACAAATTTTACGCTATGAGAAACTTTTCAATTCATAACTTGGTTCGATATGCTGGTTAAATGAAAAAATGTGTGCTCTAGACTGCGTAATGTACTAGAGAATGAAATTCCGATGAAGAAATTTCCCTAAAATAGGAGTTCATACTGGATATTCAACCCAAACTTCTTAAGGAAAGTTTCCACACCCAAAATATTAAAGTTATGGTGTGGCTTGCCTAATTTTTTTTACTTAAAATCCAGTGATTATAAGTTCTAAGTAATTATTTCTATTATTTCTCTGAGCGCAAAAAATTTTATTATTATTTTTTGTTAACAGAAAATTAAGAAAAGTGATATTTAGTTCCCTAAAATGAAGTATAATTATACTGCAAATGTTATAAATCAATAATTGCATAAATATTATTAAAAACAAGAAAAAACGTTAACTTCGGTTGCACCGAAGCTAAATACCCTTCACAGGTGAATTTCTGTTAGTAACTATTTGTTCACTTTGTATGGAAGCTATATGCTATAGTCAACCGATCTGAACAATTTCTTCGGAGATTACATTGTTGCCTTAGAAAATAATATATACCAAATTTCGTGAATATATCTTGTCAAATGTGAAAGTTGTCCATACAAGAACTTGATTCCGATCGTTCAGTTTGTATGGCAGCTATATGCTATAGTCAACCGATCTCAACAATTTCTTCGGAGATTACGATGTTGCCTTAGAAAATAATATATACCAAATTTCGTAAATATATCTTGTCAAATGTGAAAGTTGTCCATACAAGAACTTGATTCAGATCGTTCAGTTTGTATGGCAGCTATATGCTATAGTCAACCGATCTGAACAATTTCTTCGGAGATTACAATGTTGCCTTAGAAAATAATATATACCAAATTTCGTGAATATATCTTGTCAAATGTGAAAGTTGTCCATACAAGAACTTGATTCAGATCGTTCAGTTTGTATGGCAGCTATATGCTATAGTCAACCGATCTAAACAATTTCTTCGGAGATTACATCGTTGCCTTAGAAAATAATATATACCAAATTTCTTGAATATATCTTGTCAAATGTGAGAGTTTTCCATATAAATACTTGATTCCGATCGTTCAGTTTGTATGGCAGCTATATGCTATAGTGGTCCGATATCGGCCGTTCCGACAAATGTGCTGCTTCTTGAAGAGAAAATGACGTTTGCAAAATTTCAAAACGATATCTTAAAAACTGAGGGACTAGTTCGTATATATACAGACAGACGGACAGACGGACAGACAGACGGACATGGCTAAATCGACTCAGCTCGACATACTGATCATTTATATATACACTTTATAGGGTCTCCGACGATTCCTTCTGGCTGTTACAAACTTCGTGACAAACTTAATATACCTTGTTCAGGGTATAATTAATGTCTAATAATTTTTCGTCATTGCATGTAGAATAAAAGCTCAAACGCACACATAATCAGCTACTCCACATATCTACATATCAACGATCGATGCTCCATAAAACTTATCAAACACTATAACCAGTACTTATCGGTAACTCCTCCCCGAGAACGTGCAACACAGAGGATAAATGTGCAACTACTTTTAATGCACACATGGCTGAGCCACTGCTGTGCTTCCCAGCAGTTTTGCATATTTACAGAAGCATGTGTGCAGCTATTTATGCACTACAAAAGCAATAACAATAAGTTAAATGCTGATTTGCATCACTTGCGCATAATGTTGTGCAAGCGGTTGAATGCATGTGTTTGAGTGCATAATGCTTATTTGACGCTCTTCTAGGGAATTAACCGAGCGCTTTGCATAATTCCTCAATAAGTTTGGGCTCATTAGTTACACGCATAAAAATGGGCTTAACATTTTTCCTGTGCGCCTATATATGTTTTTGTTGTGTTTGTTGTTGCGTTAATAAGCTAATTGAGGGATTTAAGTGCTGCGAGATTGCATACTATTAATTGGCGTTATTATCTCTCACAAAAGCTAAGCTTGCCTGGCTATTACAACAACATTTTATACAAGGAAACTAAATTTTAAAAGATGAGAATTTAATTTCTTTAAGTTCCTCAGATATCTTCAGTTTCTCATATATCTTCAGCAAAAATCAATTTTTGTTGCCAGCTTCCCCCTCCATAGAGTTCCAAAAGGATTTGCGCAATCAAACTCACATACAAACAAAAACACGTGGTAAACTTAAATCAATTCAGAAATGAGAACGTGACTACGAAACTGACGTTTACGAAATCTTACGTGACGCTCATATATTTTCGCATGTAGAGCACAAAAATACAAAGGACTTAGAATCAAACAAAAATCACGAAACACCACACAACAACAAACATTGCGAGACGCAAAGCACGTAAGTATTTAGAGCAATAAATATATAGCTGAGCGAACAAAACGCAGAAGGTAAACACAAATAAATTTTCATCCACATTAGCTGAGCAAATAAAACAGTGGCAAACAAAACAGCACTCTGCGGCTATAAAAACTGCCAAGAAATGAAGTAAGGAGCGGCGGATAAATATACATGAAGAAGAGAAGTAAAAATGAAAACAAGAAGAAACATTAATTTTGGTTGCACTGAAGCTATAATACCCTACATAGTTTCATTTCTTATAGCATGAATGGGTATGGGAAGATCTTTAGCTTGCTTTCGATGATCAGTTTATATGACAACTATGTGCAATTGTATTGTGATTTGGAAAATTTCTGCATATCTTTTAGGAGTGCCTTGGATAATCTGCCATGCCAAATTTCATGAAGATATCTCGTCAAATAAAATCGTTTTTCATTTAAGGACTCAATTTTAAAGGTCGGTTTGTATAGCAGCTATATGCTATGGTGGTCCGATCTGAAACAGTTTTTCGGATATTATAGTGTAGCTTTGAAAAATAAATAATGCTGAATTTCGTTACGATATCTCGTGAAATAAAAAAATGTTTCTTACAAGGACTTGATTTTTATAGGTCAATTTGTAAGGCAGCTATATGCTATAGTGCTCCGATATTGACAATTCTAACATATAAACAGCTATTTTGGTAGAAAAGAACGAGTGCAAAATTTCAGACCGTCAACTCATAAACTGAGTAATTAATTCACGTACATATACGGTCTCAGTTCGTCACGCTGATCATTTATAAAATACTTTATAGGGTCTCCAACGCTTTCTGTTGTGTGTTACAAACCTCCCGGCAAACTCAAAATACCCTGTTCAGGATATACCATAAAAAAGAAAATAAAATAAAAGAGTTTAAATCCGCACATAAAATATATGTGGTAGAAGAACTCATACATAAAATTCTGGAAATGGTCTGTGTTAAAAAAAAGGCATGTAAACAATGTCTGTATGTGCTTGTGACTCCATTAATTCATTGCCGCTCCTCTGAGGTTGAAAACGACGCGCGAAATTTTACCTTCTTTAACACCTGACGTGTGGACCTGTCACTCACACAGATAATTTTTAAAATTTTGGGGCAATGTTTAAAGTGTTTTTAAACTCGCAACTACCTACTAAGCAGCAAACACTATTTAAAGAACATTTTACGAATAAAATCTCCAAAAATTGCCTACTTATAGGGTTATCAGCAACATAAATGTATTTTTGTATACAAAAGATTTGCAGAAAGTGAAAATTTATTCAAATGTACTCATAAACTAATATGTAATACGCCATTTCTAGCAAGTTTCAGCAAAATAGATTATATAATAAGGCAAAAAAAGCTTATCAATTAAGCCGCGCGCAAAAGTTTGCTATAAATATGATAATTGGTTGAAAAACATACTCCACATCAGTCAATTTTACACAAACAAACAGCATCAACCATGCCTCCAAAAATATTATCAGAAGAAAAACAGTAAAAAGCGCAAATATTCAATAAAATAGTCCACAAAATGCGCTTTGCTCTCCGGCGCCTATTAGCATACTTAAAACGAACGCAAACAATCAGCGAAATCGAAACGGGTGAAAATTCCAGAGCACAGATTTTTGCATGCGCAAAAAATAAACAAATGGCCGCCCACTAAATGCCCCAACATGAGCCTTTTTGTACCTGCAGACAACTAAATGCCGGTAAGCACAGCTACTTTGCATACTTTCCGGCGCATTTCCAATGTTTATATAGGCTAAACATGTTTTGTGCAAACAGCAATCGAAAATGTATGTTTAATGAGGCACAAATATTTGATTTACAAATTTAAATTAACTCGAAGTTTTTGCGTCACCTCGGCAAGCTGTGGCAGGTGTGCCTAGCAGCAAGTGGGCGTAGGTTACACGAAAGAGCAGAGGTAAACTATTTGATTTAAGCAAATGTTCCGTATAATTGAAATAGGAAAATGTAAATGGGCGACAGTAAACCATTTTCGAAATGCTCATGAAAGTAATTACCGGTAAATATGGCGAAGCGTTGATGTGGAGGAATCATATGTTCTATACTACTTAGTTATAATTGATTTTATAATATATGTATATTTGTTGTGCTCGCGCTTAAAGTTGAGTTTAAGAGGCACATCTGCGGTGGAAGGAATATTTGTAAAGAGGAAGCAGTTTTAATTAATTCAATATTTGGACAAAATTTTCTTTTTATTAAGACGCCTGGATATTTCATATTGTCAATTACACTTTATCTTTTCCTACATAAATTTTCAAGGATTAGAATAATAAATTTTTATACTAACCTCTGCTTTGTAGTCCTCTGACCATGAAATTCTTATAGATACAAATACAAACTGAAAAATACAAGTTCCAAACTATAAACTACAAAACTACAAACTACCAACTGCAAACTACACAATACAAACTACAAATTGTTAACTACAAAACACAAACTTCAACTACAAAACTATAAACTGCAAACCGCAAACTACAAACTGCAAACTATAAAACTACCAACTACAAAACTATAAACTACAAACCGCAAACTACAAACTACAAACTGCAAACTAAAAAACTACCAACTACAAAACTACAAATTACAAACTGCAAATTACAAACAACAAAGCTACAAACTATATAACTACAAACTACAAAACTACAAACTACTAATTGCAAACTATAAAAATACAAACTGCAAACTACAAACTATAAACTACAAACCACAAAACTACAAACTATATAAATACAAACTACTAACTACAAATTGCAAACTGCAAAAGTATCTATTACAAAACTACAAAATACAAGCTACTAACTACGAAACTACCAACTACGAAACTAAAAACTAAAAACTACAAACTGCAAGCTACAAACTACAAGCTACAATCTACAAACTATAAACTACAAACTACAAGCTACAATCTACAAACTATAAGCTACAAAACTACAATCTGCAACTACAAACTACCAAA
The DNA here is from genome assembly GCA_037783105.1 of Bactrocera zonata. Taxonomy (NCBI): domain Eukaryota; kingdom Metazoa; phylum Arthropoda; class Insecta; order Diptera; family Tephritidae; genus Bactrocera; species Bactrocera zonata. Next base: position 72,118 of record JBAWJQ010006262.1, on the reverse strand, counting down.
CTATAAACTACAAAACTAAAAACTACAAGCTAAACTATACATACAAGCTACAAAAACAAATACAAATGCAAATACAATTACATTCACAATGCAAAGTCATATTCAATAACAATAACTGAAATAGTTGGAAGTAATGAATGGAATAAAAATTACAAAATTTTTCAATAGCACCACGTAACACCAACAAACCCACAGCATACGTCATCGTTAATTCATTGAATCTTCAATCGTATTATATAGAAAAACAATATAAGCGTAAATATGTTGTTTGGACCCAATGCTCCTCATTAAGTAAACAAGCACTTTCGTTGGAAATACTCTACTTTTTTATTAAGAATTTAACAGGTAATTATCGAAGGCAATTAAATGAAAACGCATTAGAATTAAAGACAACCTGGTATAAAATGAAGTGTATCGACAGCTTTCGAGTCACTTATCTACTTAATTCTATTGGAGTGAGACCAAGCGACTGCAACAGACTAACGATGACAAAACTCTTTGTTGCAACTTTGTTATTATCCTTCATCACGATCCAGGTTAATAATATTTAGGCATATAAAAATTTTCAAAAATTTATTTAATTTATTTTATTTATTTACGTGAATATTTTGGAAGTCAAAACTAACCTCACTTCATTTAAGCTGATCGTTACTAGCTCAGCTGTACCTGTGCAAATCGAGAAGGCACAAGCAGTAATCAGCACAGGCGGTAATGATCTCTCCGGTAGTGGTAAACTCGATTTAACCGCACGCCATAAGGTGTTGTTGGAATTTGAAAAGCATTTTGCGCAATTTTCTTATGAGGCAATTAAAGTTATTCTAGCTGACTTGCAAGCTGCGCCAGAGCATAGTGTTGCGGATAACAACAAAACCACTGCTTTGAAGAATGCTTTGGATAAAATTCAAAATATAAATTTAATCAATGAGCCGTTAGATCCACTTGAAGTACGCGCGGCGACCAACATAATCGGCGAATTAATTTCTCAAACGAATATTAAATTAGTGAGCGCTGTTAGGGAGCATAGGCAGCTGGCATTTGAGCTGCAAAGATTTAATTTTTTCCTTGGTGAGGCCTTTGATGATTTCATTGCAACACTGACGCCAGAGGAGCGGGAGTTGGACGCCGGCTTGGTGAGTTTACATCAGCAATACAACGAAAGTGACGACGATGAAAAGTGGCAACTTTGGATTAAACTGTGGAATTATTTTGAGTTATAAACCTTCTTTAAGTGGAAGTGAGTTCAATGTCATTATACATATATTTTAGTACAAAATAAAAGTGGGTTGGTTTTTTCTCAAAAATAGTAAAACGTTACTTAAAATTGTTGTATGATCTATCTGATCAAGTGGCTGGTTAAAAATTGACAAGCATATCTTCCTGGTGGTATTTATGTTTGGCTTACTCAATTTACAAGTAAAGGCTTGGTCCGGAAAGTAATAGGACTGATTTTCTTTCGCTGCGACTGTACTTCGGAACGTGCGCGCATCGACTGGATTCGGTAGAGTACTTTCTTAGCTAACGAACGAGCGGCTGTCCAGTTGTCTCCGGGCACCTGGAGAGTCAGGACAAACATTTTCGCGCGACGTGTTTCTGTGAGTGGTGCAAGCCGGTGTGTTTCGGTGGCACCAGGCTTTTTTGGAGGGCCGAGAAGAGGTCCCTGACGAAAACCGTGCTGGGAGCCCTGTGACTTCGACAAACACTGACAATGTGACTTGTGTGCGCAAAGTTTTGAACTCAGACCGTCGAGTACCTCATTCGGTCCTCAAAGGGCTCAAACGTAGGGTCAATCGGGACCGACAAGGCAAAGCTCACACCCTAGTCTTGTGAACAGCTACCTAACCAATGCCGGCATCTAAACGCTTCCGCAGGTGTAGCCCTCGGACTTTTTTTGCTTCCTCGCCTTAAAAAGCAGATGAAAGGCAAGCATTTTGATACGACAGAGGGGATCCAAGCAGCATGCACCTCTGCTGTCTAGGCTATTCCGGAGATTGCCTTCCGTGACGCCTTCCATATTTGGTATTCGCGCTGGCAGTGCTGCAACGACGCAGAAGGACCCTATTTTGATAATTTTTAAAGAATTTAACGATTGCTTCAATAAATTTGTTTAAATCGACTCAGTCCTATTACTTTCCGGACAAACCCTGTATTTTCATAAAACTGTAGCCTTATCTAAGCAACCGTACGGGTTTTCCGACTTATCTAACTAAAGTCCTCTAATGCCGAAGAGAGCTACCAGCTAATGTCGCTCTCAGGGTCTCTCGCAGAGTCGGAACGAGATGTTATTTGTGTTGAAAGCGTTCTATAGTGGAAAAGTTTGAGGACAGCTCTCGGAATGAATAGATAATACACAATTGATGTTTATATACAAAATACCAAGGAAAAAGTAAAAGTAGCACTCATTTAATGACTTTTAAATAGAAAAGCGAAAAGGCTTGAGTTTTTCCCATGAGTTTTCTCAAATCGAAAAATTTTACTCCGCAAATCAATTTGTTTTAATACTTTGCTTATTATTCCCCTTACAGCAAGGCACGCAAGTAACATAACAGTTATAAATTTTTATTTCGCAACAAACCTTTAATTGGCCATTTCCCTTACAAGTGCCCAATTACTTTTACAGCACGCTGTAAATCTAAAAGTTTCTTCGTGTATGGAACCAATAAATATTGAAAATGTTGGCGCTACTTCTGCAAAGTAAACTTCTAGTAACAAGCGCGCAGCCGTAAATTTAATTAAAACTTTAATTTGTTTGTACTTTATGGCTGCCAGAGTGACCGAAACCGAAACAAGTAGCCGCGCCGGAAGGCAAAGCGCGAGGAAGAAGGAAAGGCCGCCATTAAAGAGTCGCATTGAAGGCATAGAATGTGTAAAGAAGTCCAAGTGAAAATACGTGGAAACGTGTTTTATAAGAAACATACACATGCATGCATACAAAAGAAAAATATACAAATATATAAGAAACTGAAATACCGAAACAATATGGTCGTGCTGCAAATTCAATGTCAAGTGCAGCCAACATTGTGTTATTGTTTTATTTTGTTATTCTCTATATATAGTATAATAACTGTGTTCCAGACTCGTGCTGGCTTTGTGGTAGCGTAGGTGCCAATAGTGGCGTTATAAGAGTGGTGAGAATTTTTTTTGTTTAAGTTCACTTGTTTGTTGAGGCATACCTTTCTTTGCTCTCGCCGCTGACGCCCAGACAAATCCTTAACCGTTAGCTCTCTTCTTCCTTATTCGTGGAAATTTGTTAATTAAAGTGCAGAAGACTCACCGCAGACGGGATGTGCTAAGCATCTTTAAGACAAACAACCAGATAAGGTATAAGGTAGCCAAGTAAAACATAGGAAAAAGCAACAAGTGAAGATCTTTCAGTCGCAATCGCCTTCTGGGTAGCATGCTCTGAAATGTTATTTCATATAAAATAATTGTTATCAGATTTATTAGTAAATTGAGAATAATTAAATAATCCTTTATTTTGTCAGTGAGTGTCGATCTCTAATACGCACTAACTTTCAACTTTATCAACTATAAATTTTGGAGATTCCTGGAGGACTCTTGTTTGACATTGCAACAACACATCCCGTGCTTATTAAAATCTGTGATAGGCTCGACTCTACAATTAACGAACTATAACTCAAATAATATGGATTTTCTTCAGTGATATCAAATGAAGATAATTTCCCCTTCTTATACATCACTATTTGATAATATGGAAAAGAACAGGAATTTATAAATCTTATCCACTTGAACCAAAATATTTTCCATCCCATAGCAAGTGACCGCAAACGATATTTTATTTTCCATATCTTTATATTTCTTACAGAATTTTAACTTATTCTTTATTATAGTGGTTAGATTAGGTTAGGACGTAGGGTTGATACTAATCTACGGATCTGACTTGAATATATGTTCGCTTGTATCCATAAACTGCCAAAAATTGATAGATTATAGATCCCAGCCACATGGCTAGGCTCGTTAAAGGTGCCTCTGGCGAGACACTTAAATTTCAGTCTGGCGAAAGCCGGACCATATAGGAGAAGGTGACAAGATGAACTCACCTCGGCTTCCTTCATACAGCTTTGGCGAAGAGCGTCTGTCAGAATACCAAAAATACGGCTTGCCTTTGCTAAAAACAAGTACTTCGGAGGATCTCTTACGGTTCTCCAAACGGCCAAATCGATCTCGTAGTCGCACAGGGTTTTTGACTAGCGTATGCGTGCTCAATGAAGGTCCATAGCTCCAGCGCTAGAATGCAAGAGGACTTCAGAAACGCAGCTCCTTCCAATCGAAAGAAATTGGTTGCACTCCCAAACAAGCTCATTGGCTTTGAAGCTTCCAGCGATTTCGCATCCATACAAATCTAAAATGGAAGAAGCTTGATAATATTGCTAACGAGGTTATGCACTCCTTGACTAGTTTTGTGCGCACAGTTAACGCACTCAAAGCCAGTATATCCGCTCGGCTTTTGGAGTAAATTAATGTACACTTCTCTAAAACAAGCCGTACTTCGAAGCAATACTGCTATCTATATGGCAGCCACCTCCACTTCAAAAACGCTACAGTGGTCTGTTAGCCTGAAACCAGAGTTAATGAAAAGCTTTCGACACAAGAATATCGCATTGGATGGAACGATGAACTGTTTGAAATATACGACGACAATGACATAGTTCAGTAAATTAAGAGACAGTGGCTATGTTGGCTAGGTCATGTCCTCCGAATGAATGAAAACACTCCAGCTCTGAAAATATTCGACGCAATATCTGCCGGGAGAAGTAGAGGAAGAGAAAGACCCGTACTCTGTTAAAAAGACCCGGTGAAGAAAGACCATCTGGCGCGCTGTTGTAAACCTGGCTAAAACCACGTAAACGGTGTATACGTCAATAAAAAAGAAGAACATAACAAGAGCTATTTCATAAGAACTTATCGCTACGTAATTTGCACTGCATTAAATGCTTATTCAACTGTCCTAGATTGCACCAGTACAGTTATATGGTACTTCATCTGATTAAATAAAAAAAACGCTTGCGTCTTAAATATCGCTACAACGGCAAATCTCCTTAGCTTACTCAGCGGCAGCTTAAGCAGTAATCCTCAGTACTGCTTAGATCTAACAATTGACTTCCGAAATGACTGGAGATTATTTAAATACAGCCAGCTTGTGCAACAGTGTCAACACAAAGCAAGGCAAAGCCAGGAAGCCAAAAAGCTAAAACAAACAGCAGTGAGCTGCTAAAGCTTTCCATGGCAAGCCATGTAAATATGTAAGTGTGAGTATAAGTGTTGTTGTAACTACTGTAAGCACTGTGCAAACTAATCCACAAAGCCGAAAAGAACGAGCAAATCCTCAAGCAGATTGAATCTTTTCAACAAGTGGACAACGGGTGGTTGTTGTTGTGCACAAACTTCTCAGAAAATGAAAGTAACACAAAACGCTTTGAAGATATTTGCTTTATTTGAGCAATGTGTTAAGAATAACTTTGAAATAAATTTTACAAATATTCAAAAGTCTGCGTGTGTATTTTGGTTAGTTGGCCGATGCTTCAAGTTTTGCCAGCCAAATTAAGCATTGAAAAGCGAGCAAATTGCGTAAATGTGCGGAGGAGCTTTAAAGCAAGAGTATAATTTGTATATAGCACAACAACAAGGTGGCAGATATCCTATTTACAGCGCTTGAAGTCAGTGCTCGATACTTTCCCATAATAAATGCCCTGATTCTGGTGCAGAAAAAATATTATAAATGCATATTAGGGTGGACCAAAAAAATATTTTTTGAGTTAAATACTTTCGCACAATAAATGCACTGAGTGCGGTACGAAAACAATTATATATGTATATTAGGGTGGACCAAAAAAATTTTTTAGTTAAATACTTTCCCACAATAAATGCACCGAGTGCGGTACGGAAAAAATTATATATGTATACTAGGGTGGGCCAAAAAAAATTTTTAGTTAAATAATTTAAATACTTATACAATAAATGCACTGATTCCGGCACGAAAAATATAATATATGGATATTAGAGTGGGCAAAAAAAAAAACTTTTTAAAGTCAGTAGTCGATACTTTCCCATAATAAATGCACTGATTCAAGTACTGAACAAATATTATTTATGCATATTAGGGTGGGCCAAAAAAAGACTTTTTTAAGTCAGTACTCGATTCTTCCCATAGTGAATGCACTGATTCTGGTGCAGAAAAATCTTATATATGAATATTAGGGTGTGCCAAAAAACTTTAATTTCTTTTCATAGATACCGTGAAAATGAAATATGAATTTTTGGTAAGTCGACTCGTTACGATATTATAGATGTTTATAATTTTTTACACTTATTCACAAATTGAAATTTATCAATTTTATCAATTTTTTTTTTCTTAATTTCGTAAAATATATTCAAGGTGTCTAAGGAAAAAAAATAAAAAAATTTTAAATTTAAATAATTTTGACTCACCCTATTACATATATTTATTTATGGAATCACGTTCCTTTACACGTTTCCAAAATTGGCGCGCATTCATCGTCTTCATTTCTTGGTGCTCCTTCCGAATAAGCGTAGCTTTTTCCACTGCCATACATCAATGACAAGCGCTCCACAATTATTCACCCAAGCAACCAAGCAAAACGCAATGCGAAACAGCTTGCAACGTGCTACAAATTCACACTGTGTACTGTACGGTGCATGGTTGCTCAGCTAACTTCTCAGCAAATGCCAAATATTCACGGTGTATAAATAAATTTCCATACATTGTGGTTTGTGCGAGTGTATGGTCTCTCGCTGACACATTTGTATGTATTTATTTCCGTTTATTCACGCATACAATGTTACCCGCAAGTTGCCGAGCGGCAGCCATAAGGCAACCACTTCTTGAGGTTGACAAATGCATTCTAAGAATTTCATATTATACAAACACTTATAAATGTATGCGTGTAGTTGTATTCGGAAGATTTAGTTATGCTTACAAATGTCGTAAAGTAAGCTCTTTAAGTGGCAGTGAGAGGTTCTTTAAACATTTTGTTTTGTAGCAATTTTTCACACTTTTAAAGAAACTGTTGTGACAGTTCTTGGCCGATAGTTTTAAAGAAGTGTTATTGAAATTGAAAAACAATACTTTGGGTTTGCGAATTTGAGGGTGGAGAAGTCCTTCTTGATGGATTTACTTTGGTAACATTATCAGACGACGGAATTCGTTACGGACGGATTTCAAATATTGCAAACTCTTCAGAAACAAAAAAAAAAACACATTTACCACATATTCCATGCGCTAGAGACTTCTACCTCGATCCAACTAAATCATATACAAGTAATCTTCCAAAGGTTCACGCTAAAATTCTCTTCTCCTTCAATCGCATGTCTGTAAGTTTGGACCAGGTCATCGCCGAAGCTACTACTGGACTCTTTCTCCACTCACATACCGACTAGGAATATGTGAACGGGGAGAAATCACTGGAGAAGACGCGTAGTGAGCTCTTTCATGGATGAGTTGAGACTAGGAGGCAAGTTTGGAGGGGAATCTTCTATAAGGAGTTCTGAGTCAAACTTAGCTTTAGAATATTGGATCACTGTAGTATGTAGTTCACGCAGAAGTAACTACTATTAAAGAAGCAGTAGACTTACAGCTCATGGAGGTTAGCATTCACAGTGGCAATACTGGCATTGAGCTGGCGAACTGTGCGCTCAAAATTTGTCTAGGAGTATCTAACCTCTCTAGGTATATCATCCAGCTAATTCATTATAATAGTATCTTAATAAAGTCACCGGGAAATGCATAACTGATGAGCTAGCTAAAAGGGGGTGTCCTTACACCGTTTAATTTGGAATGGGAACGAGTTGGATTAACGTTGTCATCTTGCAGCTTGGGGCAGTGGACCTATGGGCTTCGTATGCGTTTAGTAAGCTTTAGTTGACGACCAGGCACTGCGCGACTGAGAGATCCTTCTGGCCTAGAGTGGAACGTATAAAATCTGTTGAACTGTTCGCTAAAGTTCATTTTCGGCAATCGTGAAAGTTCTTATTGGACATTGTTCAAAACTGACTCGCTTAGGGTTTGTATTCATGAACTATCATGAACTGCTCCCTTTGTAGTCTCTTACCTTGAATCCAAGGGTCCCCCCTTTTGTCTCACATTCAGAACCGCTCCATCAGACCTTCTCATTCAATGACAATTTACAGAAAGCAATTCGATTTGGATTCCAACTCCAAACAATTATTGCATGCCTTAATAAATTGTACAAGAAATATCCCATAGAACCAATAATTTCACAAAATTAAATAGAATTTCTTCAAATGCGTAATACAGCCTTTAAATTTTCGAACGATCGCTAGTACATAGACTAACCGAACTGACGAAACGATAATATAAGTATTTATTGTAAAGAAATAGCGATAAATTAGGCATAATCGATGCTTAGTACGATAGTTCAAAAGCTTAATTTGAGCTTCATCAGGATTCAGCCACCGCAGAACACTCTACCTCTACATGACCATGTGACCACTTACGGCCACCGCAACAGCTAGCGCTCATTACAAGGCCTGCGAAAACGACAAAACAAAGGTTCAGCCTTTTCGCCAGCTCATGCAAAATGCACAATGAATAATTACCAATAATGATTTTGATACATTATGATGCCTGCTAACCTTCAGAGTAGTGATTTTACGCCACAACCTCAAATGCAATAAAGCAGAACGGACAAAACAATTCATCCATTTCAATCCATCCATCCAGCAGGCCGACTGGCAGTCAGCAGATCTACAACGAGCCGCACCATAGTAGCGCTGAAAACTACCCGCGCCTAGTCATTAGAGAAAAGTGAGGCGTCCGTCAGGCCCCATCAGCCGCCTTACAAATGAGACGCGCTGAGTTGTGCTTTTGAGTGATTTGTGCGAAATACACGTCCTTTGTTTTTTCGACATGCAGATGCTCGCTAATACTTTTATATGTATATACATAAATGTATGTATGTTTAGTTTTATGTATGTGTATAGAAATTTTTATACCTTGAACAGGGCATATTAAGTTTCCCAAGATGTTTGCCACACCTAAAAGGAAACATCGGAGACCCTATAAAGTATAGCTATGAATGCTCAGCATAACCAGTGGAGTCGATTTAGCCATGTCCGTCTGTATATACACTAGCCTCTCAGTTGTAGAGATATAGCTGTGAAATTTTACTCACGGCCTTTTCTCAACAAGAATCAGCTCATTCGTTGGAATCGGTGGTTTTGGGCAACAAATACAACGGACCGCTCAAACTCAAGTTCTTGTATTGGAAACTTGTAAAAAAGGAAGAATGCCACGCAAGCCACCAATGAAATTTTTGAAGTTTATGGAGATGATGCTGCATCAGTTCGTGTAGCACAACAAAGACTCGCTTCCGTTCTGGAAATTTCGATGTGAGCGACGCACTTCGCTCTGCTCACATCTATGAAATTATGGAAAAGATTGACCAGGATCGTTACATAAGCAGCCATGGCATCGCTAAGGAACTTAACATTCAACATCAGACGGTTTTGAACAATTTAAAAAGGCTGACTACGAAAAGAAGCTTGAAACTTGGGTACCACATGAATTGTCTGTGAAAAATTTAGTGGACCGAATTAATATCTGAGATTCTTTGATAAAACGAAATGAATTCGAACCATTTCTGAAGCGAATGGTAACAGGTGATGAAAAGTGGATCAAATACGACAATTATGTGGAAAAATACAAAAGGTCACAAGCCAGGTTTGATGCCTCGAAAGGTTATATTGAGTTTTTGGTGGGATTGAAAAGTAATCATCCACTCTAAGCTGCTCTAGCCTGGTTGAATGATTTATCCTATATTTTACTGTCAACAACACATGAGATTGAAGCAAGCAATCGAAAAAAGGCCAGAACTGATTAAAAGAAAGGGATTCGTCTTCCATCAGGACAACGCTAGATCACACACACCTTTGATGACTGGGCAAAAACTGAAAGAGCTTGCCTGGGAAGTTTTGATGCATCCACCATATAGTCATGACCTTGCACCATCGGATTACCATTTGTTTCAGTCAATGCAGAACTCCCTTAATGGAGTAAAATTGGCTGCAAGAGAAGCCTGTGAAAATTACTTGTCGCAGTTTTTCTCTGAGAAACCAGAAAGAAAGTGATGGAGTAATGTCTGTAGGGAAAAAGTGGCAAAAAATTGTTTACCAAAATGGTACATATTTGCCAATTTTAAATATAAAACAATAAGTTGAAGTTTGATTAGAAATACGGAAAGACTTTTTCGACTACTCTATATTTGTCAAAGGCATCTTCATGAAATTTGGCACAACTTATTACCCGAAGCCATGCTATAATGTCCGAAGAAATTGTTCAGATCGGACTACTATATATAATAACTGCCGTGCAAACTGACCGCTCAAGCTCAAGTCCATATATTATATGAAAAACTTCTTTATTTGGCAGAATAAAATCGTATGCCTTTCTATGCATTAAAAAGTACACCTGTGAAGGGTATTATAAATTGAGTTAACATTTTTCTCTTGTGTTTTTATCTTTCTAGTTATGACTTACATTGTTCTGTGCTATTTGTAATCTGCTATACAGATATGGCTAAGCCAGCTTACATTATCGCTACGGACGTGCGTGTGAATGTGTGTGTGTGCTTATGAAATTAATGTCGATTACACATAAATTCACAGATATTGATGGCTTTTGATCGCCAGCATCGGTCATGTTTTGACGATAAAATTTTATTACCTTCAACAGAAAGGGCGTAGAGGTCGCTGGTCGCTCACGTACACACACATGTCGGTGCCACATCATGTTGCAACAGCCTCACCTAGGTGAAGGTAAAGGCGTTGAAAGATGCAACTTTTGACTGACAGCTCAAGCAACTAAATAATGCTTATTACAATTGTTTGTTGTCGTTGTTGTTGGGCGGCCTCAAAATATATAACAATCGTTGCAGTTGTTGTTATGCTTGTTGCATTTGCGCGCAGCTGTCCTCTTTACAATTTCAATTATCGGCTTTTCACACGCCACCGCCGTGAAATGCGTGAAACCAACATCTACCAATAACAACAAAAACAACACGTAGGTGTATTTGTGAGCATAGAGCTTGCAACATTCTAGCACTTCTTTCCACCTACAGCTTATACTACTGCAGTGAGTTTGGACTGGGTGCCAACAACTCAAAGCGCACAAACTACTTTCAATTTCCTTTCGAAAAGGCAGCGTAGGAACAAAATGTTGCATGAATATATAACGCAGTCTGCGTTTTGTAGCCGCGTGGCAGCGGCGCTTGTTGCTGCTGCAATAGTTGTACAAGTCGATTTTTAGGCACGTACCTGGGGGTATGAAAATATAAACATATGCATATATTTATAAATTTATTGTAGTTGCCTATTTTGTTGCTCCGTTAGTTGTTGTTGGCAGCCAAATTTTGTATGCAACAATTCATTGCTGTGGTTAAAGGTGAATGTTGCCACACCTTCGCCTTGTCGCCGCATAAATTTCCATACTATTTCTTAGCAATTGTGGCATAGTGTAGACAGACAAGATGGATGAGCCTAACAAAACAACTAAAAGGCGCTCTGCCTTCGAGCTGAAAGTTCATATAAAGCTTGCTGCTGCACCATGAAGCTCGAACTTTTGCTGTCTGCTTCTGTTGACTTGTAAGATTAGTATGAAGCAGGGCCAGTTGCTCGAGGAAATTCAGTCCAAACAAAATGGCCAGTCGTTACCTAAAAAGCTTGGAGCTTTAGAAAGGTTTAGGGCAGTTCAGCCATTCGATACCCACAAAGCATGGAGCTTCAGAAAGGCTTGAGGAAGTTAAGCCAGTCGATAACTACAAAGCTCGGAGCTTTTGAAAGGCTTGAGGAAGTTCAGACAGTCGATACCTACAAAGATTTGAGCTTGATGTCTTCCCTAAAATATTTTTTTTAGAAATGTTTTTTTTTTTTAATTTGGGTAAAATTATGAAATCTCTAATCTTCTAAGCTTATAATATCCAAAATATAACTCGCAAATCTAAGAAGAATTCATAAAAAACCCGAATTACATTTATTGCCGCTGTAAAGCGTACCTCAGAGTGTTCCAAACCAATGATGTTTGTCGGGTAATCAGCTAAACGCTTTGAAAAGTTCCTAAACCCGGGTCTGCCTTACACAGACGGATCCTAATTTTTATCAGGTTGCAGACTTGGCACTATTCCTCAAAATTATTTGGTAAAGACTTACTACCGTTACAAAAATAGCAATATCACAGGAGCAACACAAAGCTCCTACAATAACTTACCCTGGACTTAACGGAGGCGATAGTGATAGTCGTAAGTACTATAGTTCCCTGATTCCATAAAATCTCAAAGTTCTCAAAAATGTCTCCATATCGGTAACATTTGTAAAGCTATACTCTCTTATGAAAACCAACAATCTACATTATTTCTAAACTCATGTGTATTTTTACTTCACTTCGCAACCCAAAGCCCCCAGGCGGTCGCTTGAATAATTTGCTCGACGGCAAGTCAACGAGTTGGCACTGGGTGCGTTTGATTTAACCGATATTTGTAACTTAATTAGCTGCAGCTGTCAGCTACGCCGCTTTTGTAGGCGTCCACGCGAGCTTGTATGTTGAATTGTTGTAGTATGCCCGCTCACATGCGGAGTTAGTTGTACTGCAAATTGCAATTCACACTTGCAAAATTAAGCTCCGGGGAGCAGGTTGCGACGAGGCGGCTGTAGTTGGTTAAGTATGCTCTGCGGTGCGGTCAGTGGAAGTGTTATTTTGTGGTTGCGCTGGCGGGATATGTCTGCGGCCAAAATTCGCTATTTAATTATATATTTGTATTTTTAGTTTGCAAATTTTCGTACATATCTATAAGCTACTGCAGGGGAGGTAAACTAATACTTAGGCGGAAAATCACCTAAAGATTTATTATTCTAAAACTTGACTATTAGATATTTTTCTTTTTTTTTTTTAATTTCGATAAGAATAATACAGAATCTAGACCAGTGTCTAGTAGGATGAAACTCATTAGGAACAAAAGAGAATAAAAGAAAAATTATATGAAATATGAAATATAATTTTTGAGCTTATTTGAGGCCGAAAAGTGAAACGAAGGTAGGATGGTTGAGTTTTTAAGGATCAAAGATGTATTATCTCTATTTCCGAAAAACCTACAAATTCTACCGATAAAAGATACATGGTAGAGTGTAGGTAATAAAAGGATCTAAAAATTTATGTTAACACTTTTATCACCTAACCTCAAAACTTATTTAAAAATTCAAACAACAAAATCTATGTTTTTCTATGAAATCATTTAACCTCAAAACTTCTTTAAAATTTCAAATAACAAAATCTATATTTTTCTATGATATGACATAACCTCAAAACTTCTTTAAAAATTCAAACAACAAAATCTATGTTTTTATATGATATCACTTAACCTCAAAACTTCTTTAAAAATTCAAACAACAAAATCTATGTTTTTCTATGATATGACATAACCTCAAAACTTCTTTAAAAATTCAAACAACAAAATCTATGTTTTTCTATGATATGACATAACCTCAAAACTTATTTAAAAATTCAAGTAACAAAATCTTTGTTTTTGTGTGATATAAAATATTTATTTTTCCTGGTTGCTTTGACATATTATCAGAATAATTACCTAATTTTCAATCGAAAATTCTCAGATCAAAATAGCTGATTTTTTTCTTCATTACATTCACAACTTTCTCATTACGTAATGTACACTATTATGATAAGTTTTCACATTTGGTGCAAAGAAAGACACCACTAAACGGCTCAAAGCTGGTTTCTACAGAAATAACAAGTTGTGTCATAGTAATCGGCAGTCACTGCACCAGAGAACATATGTATGTATGTTTTATGTTCACTGACTACACTGTTGCAATTCTTGCGCTCAGCATACCGAGCTTTCAAAGTGTTGAACTCTCAAAACGAGTGTAGCTCCCAACACGTTGGTTTGTGTTTTGACTAAAAGTGGCACAATACAGCTTCGATAGGAATCTTTTGTTATGTATCAATAAATAAATGTAATGCAATATCTAAAACGCTAACAAAAAATATAAATAAATATATAGTAAATATATATATATTAAAAGAAGTTGTGCTCTACACTATTTATACTTAAATAATTTTTAATTTGACGTCAATAAAACACTCAAACTGTATATTACAGTGGCTGTCAAACAGACGGAAATGGCTGCAACATTGCTTATGGCGTGGCTAGGCGTAAACGTCTGACGTAACTACGTAGACGCAAGAAAAATTGCGACAAATCAATCACAGTTTGGAAGCCAAGTGTAAGTGTTCACAGAAATTCAAAGTTAACGGGTAGCATCAACTTGTAAATTTCAAGAAGTCATATTTTTATGCATATCAAATATTTATACATATGTATATTTGAATATATTCTACAAAAATTTGAAGTTGATGCGGCTAATATTTTCGATGGCCCCAATCGGCTCCGAAATTTAAAACTTGTTATACTAGCAATAAAAGAATCGCAACTATCGGTCAAGAGTTTCTTGACAAGGTTTGGAAGTTGCCAAACATCGTATCATTTTGTGCTGATTAACTTCGTCAGAAGCACTGCGTGATTCAGAGAGAACGTAATAGCTTTACCTATTCTCGAAACGCTGTTTTCAGAGTTGGTGAGGAAAACTTCTCCAAAACGGCTAGATCAACTTGAAATTTTCACACGACCCCCAGAATATATTTGACAGGTAATAATCGAAAGTATAAGATTTTGATAATAATTTCGATTTTTAAGCCACTCTGAAGTGTTCACTTCTCACAAAACACGATTTTCGTTGAGAAGTCGCCATTTTGGAAAAAATCATAATTGGAATACGAGCGTTATTTGTATTCATTAATTGTTATAATAGATTTTTCTGGTTTTGAGGTTTTGAATATGACCTCGCCGTCAGATACTTACCATATTTCGGAAGCCCTACTGAAGATCGGTTAAAAGATCAAAGAAATCCAAAATTTTTCAATTCAACTATTAAATTAAGTTAAAATCTGTAAATGTACATTATTTGTAACTATTTATTAAATAAAATGCCTCTTCAAACAATGATTTACAAAAAATGTCTTTTTTTGCTTACAAGTGGATATAAGTAATTCCGTACGGGTATCTAACTATCTGTATTCTTGCCAAAAACTTGATCTTATATAACACATGTATATGCTTTCTCTCAAAAAATGTTTTAAAATAAAACTATTGAAATTAATAATATTTACTATGACAAAATCTTTCAAATTCCAAAATGAGTAGTCATCCGTGGAGACCCCAGATGTTAACAGCATTACCTTGCCAATGCGGAACAAGTGCACAAGAGATTATCCGTTGTTTCCCTGGTGCCTTGCTCTTGACAATGTTACTTGATGCGGTCCTTGAGAGACAGTCCCATTTATCGAAGGGAACCTCCAAAGAGGAATAATTAAATGCTATAAAAACATTTAAAATTAATAATATTTACTATTTTAGTATAACTAATACTATAAAACCCGCAAAAACTTCATTTGAGTATAATCAGGAGCTCTGAAACTAAATATATCTGCCTTTAAAATTATATCCACCTCATTGTGTAGGAAAACTCAAATCGTTCATATAATTTAGTGCATTTTATTTTATTTTGTTATAATTTTTTTCCAGAAAATTGTCATTGCTACTTTATAAACTAATTGGATCAACTTTAAAATACTATATTAATAATTTTAGAAATTTAATATTATATATTATTTTATTAATTATTAAATTTGATTTAGCCTGAATACGCATTTATACAGATTTCGCATATATGTATATTATATACTTAATTAAATATTTTTTTACTTCCCAGCGCTAAGTACTTGTGTAACGTTGAAGTTTTACAACTGACGTCTCCAGCAAATTTTATAAATTTATATTTTTGAAAAAGTCAAGAAAAAATATGTTTCTTGAATAACTAATAAATTACCAATCACACAGAATCGTCAAAACGTAAACAAGAAATTCAAGAGAAAAAGCTAAGATTCGATTAACGATATTTTCGTAAGAAAAAGTACTCTCTCAAGTAACACAATTTAAAAAAAAAAGTGTCCAAACAAACAAACATTGTTTGAATTATTTTTGAACTATTATATTTTTTTTAACTCTTGGCTCTGGGTGAAATGACTTCATTTAGGTTTTTGAAATGAAAACTGGTCAACTGTACTTTGAGATATGAATTTTGTTAAAGGTATTTGATTATCGTTGCCAGATCGTTACAAATCTTTGAAATTGATTCAAATATTTTAGAATTATTGGGTGGTTCACTAAGTAATTTAACAAATTGAATTTTTCAGCAATCTCAGTATTTATTCGACGATTTGCGTCCACTAACAATATGTTACCAACAACGGCTTCTGAAGACGGCATCCATGTCCCGGAAGGTGTTTAAAAGTTGTTATTGATAACATAAGATCATTCAAGATCGATATTTGCCGGATCGAAATTTTGCAAACCAATTTTGGCCTTGGCATTCAATCAACACCATTGGCGTTCCGTACACATCACATAATTTTCGCATTATTTGAACTTTATTTTTTAAGTTTTTTTATAGTAAAAGATTAAAATATGCCAATAATGTTGATTTCGAACTTCTATCTTCGATAGTGCACCAAACAAAAATTTAATAAATTTTTGTAACAAAGAAACCTTGCTATATCAGCTCAACTATAACGTCAAGTCGTTTGAGCGTGAAGTTGGCTGCGAAAGAATTCATTAAGATCAGCTGTTGTCAGCAAACGAAAAAACTTTGTGAACGACCCAATATTATAGACGTTTTTAAGCACTTGAATTAACCACAAAACATTGACATTAAAAATAATTTTATTATAATTTTTTTTGCGGTGTAGACTTAGCTTAGGCCGGGAAATTTTGTGTAGGCATAAGTCGAATAAATATAATACAACTTAGAGGAGAAAATTTTGCCCACTTTCTCTAAGTTTCGTCTGTTCGAGACGCATTTAGGCAACAAATAATTTTTTTTCATTTTTTGTTTTCAAAATTTTAGTGTTATTATAGTTTATTTTATTTATTAATTTATTTAATAGTTATACTTTACTTTTACTAAATACAATGATTAAGTCTTTTAATCTTTAGTGCGTACATTTGCTTAGCTACGAATAATATTTAATATACATGCAAGAGATTTTCGCTTAGTTAAGTACTTAAGCAGTGTTAATATTAGAATAGTCATCGTTTAACTCATATTTTTTACAGTGTAATTGTCGCGCAATGTACCCAGCAGCAGCTGCGCGTCTTTCATAAGAAACCCATGTCGAGCGCCGTGTAGAGCGCGCGTATATCACTGTGCGACGATATGCGCCAGAAGGGGAAATTGTACGTTTTCGCCGCGTTCTCCTCCTCCGTGCCATCGCCGATCACGACGTAGGTGCCTTTGCGCCCGAAACGCGTCATAATGCGCTCGAAGCAGGTGTCGTGGCCTGCAAGCAAAGCGAAAGCGAAAATTTGTTTAAAAATAAACTAAATAATAGTGCGTTATTGTTGTAATCGAACACCCACCGATCTTGTGTGCGCTGTAGATATTTTCAATGGAAAAGATGCCGCCTAGACCGAAGAGCAATACTTTTGCCAAGGCGGGCGCCAGTTGCGTCTGCGTCACCAACACATTCACGCAATTCTCGCGTTGCGCAATCATATTCAGACACTTGGTGGCCAGTGAGGCCCAGTTGTCGGTGGCCATCTCGATGTCCGAACGTATTTGTAGCCAGGTGTCACGCTTCTCGGGACCTAACAGACCGCCAACACTGTAAAAATGGGAAATGAACAGTTAATAAATAAACATTTCATTAGCGAACTCAATAGCGGTACTCACTTTCCCCTGTAGGTGTTGTAGATCTCTTTGATTTTGCGATATCTGAACGCCAGTTTGCGCATCCAGTCGACGCCGCCACGCACGCCGGTCGGCAGGCAGAGATTTGGCGGAGCGCCAGGTGGCGCACCCGAATGAAAACCGTCCGTCGCGAAATTGTAATTGCTCAGGTCCTGCCCGTTGTCGTCGGAGGACACATCATCGATGTGGACCTGATCACATTCCTCGATTTCGTTGAAGAAAAAATGCGTGTCGGCCATGTTGAAGACCATCTCCTCCATGCGGAAGGCGATCGTCAGCAGCGTGCTTTGGTCTTTGGTGTAGCGATTGGCGAAGGAACCGGAGAGTAGCGTATGGAAAATGATGATCGTCTCATCCAGATCCCAGATGAAGACGCGTTCTGGCGGCTTGGCCGCATCACTGTTCGGTGTGTCTGATGTGGTGCTGCGCGTTGGACTCGGCTGCTGATGGCGTCGTCCACGCGAGCGCCCACTCTTGCTGGTGGGCGTGCTCTTGGCATGTGCCGCCGATGCGGCCGCCGTGGAGTTTGTGCTAAGCGTTGCGGCGGCAGCATTTGGTGAGATCGGCAGCGGCGAGTGCGGTGAATGTGTGGCATGCAACACCGGTGTGGTCGAGTGCGTGTCTGTGGGACTTTCAGACAAATTGGAAGCGCCCACATGGAAGCCATGACTGGCAGCGCTAGAACTGGGCGAGCTTACGGCGGCGTATGGTGAGTAGCTGGCTGGATTGTAGTAGTTGCCGTACTGATCGTTGTAGTAACCACTGTAGTCCTGTTGCGCCGCCGCTGCTGCTGCAGAGCCGAATTGCGCGAAGTTGTTGTAACCGTAAGCGGTTGGATAGAGCTGTGAGGAATTGTTGTTGCTTGCCGCAGTAGCGTACGATGAAGTTAAGTACGGCGAACT
The DNA here is from genome assembly GCA_037783105.1 of Bactrocera zonata. Lineage (NCBI taxonomy): Eukaryota > Metazoa > Arthropoda > Insecta > Diptera > Tephritidae > Bactrocera > Bactrocera zonata. Next base: position 53,345 of record JBAWJQ010006262.1, on the reverse strand, counting down.
GGGTTCAATTTTGGTCCGCGCCGCAGCCGATGTGTAGGGCGTGCCGTATGTGGAGTAGAAGGGTGGCGTATATTGCTGCATGCTGTTGTAGTAATTGTAATAATCGTGTTTGCTGGTGTCGTACGCAGCCGCCGCGGCTGCTGCAGCAGCTGATGAATTCACCGCCGCCATGGCAGCGCTGGAGGAGGAGTTTGTACCAATACCCGCCACACTGCTCTCCATGCCACTCAGCCCGCTGACACCGACCGATGAGCAGCTGTAGATGGAGCTGTTGGCTGGTACGCCACCATTGCCCGTCATTACACTACCGCCATCCAACTGTGCAGCGTTGCTACCCAGCGCGGACTGCGCCTCAATACCAGCGCCGACAGTATTCACATTAGATGAGCCACCGCTGCCGCCGCTATTATTCAGACCCGGACTACGATTCTCCGACTTTACAGATGTCAAATGCGTTTCAGTTGGCAGCCAGTGCGACATACCCGCGCTGCCGCTGCCCGCCACACCAACACCTAAGTCGCCATGTCGTCCTGCGCCTGTAGCTCCCGCGTTACTTAGACCTGTTGTAGCATCGACACCGCTCGACGCGCCTTCAGCCGTCGCATGTGGATGCTGATATGTGGAGAAACTACTGCCGGGCGATTGCGTGAATGAAGCGGCAGCAGCGGAGTTAAGTGATGGGTAGGCGCTTAGCCCAGACGATAGGCTGCAGCTTGAATTCAGGTTGGGCGCCGCATTGTAGTGGCCGCTGAGTGACGCCAGCGAAGTGATTGTTGGTTGCAGCGGCTGTGATTGTGGTGGCAGCGTCAGTGGGCTGCATTGACCGGACGTAGCGGAGGAAGCGGCGCCAGCTCCGCCCAGCGGCGACTGTGTATGTGGCAGGGAGTGAGGATGCAGTTGTGAAGTATGGTGTTGAGGCTGCTGTGACTGTTGTTGTTGTTGATGTTGCTGTTGCTGCTGATGATGCGGCGATTGAGCGGTGGTTTGAGAACAAAGGCTAGAAAAGAAGTAAATATTTTTTTAGATTTGTAAGCTATGTGAGCTTAATTTTATTGGTATGAATTACGAAAGGACTAATAAATGCAATACAACTCAACTTTGATTTAGATTTGTAAGCAGTACTTGTTACTAAATCTGAGCAAATTTGATTCGAACTGGTCCATTTATGTAAACTGCGCGCATGAGACGAATGGATACTACTTTTCCCCGATTGGTATCACCCTTATTTATTTATGTGGGCAATTTGATCTTCATACGTGAATATATGTAAATTTTGGAGGTCTACTTTGCCATGAATAGAAGTATTTATATGGAATGAACATTCAGTGATAATCGTGAAGTCATCCACACTCACCTTATGCGAGTCGTCCAACCACCGCGGCTTATGACGATCATAGAAAAAAATGTAAAGAAACAGTGGTTGAAAATCGTGGTTTTGGCCACAGAGAGATAGCTGATCTCAACATCCCTTTTGGATCGGATCTCAACATATTTTGGTTAATGCTTTGTATACGAAGTTCGTCAATGCTAGACTCGTACCAAAAGACCTGAATGTTTTGCAAAAATTACGAGAAGTCGAGGTCGCAAATGAAATGCGAGAATTTAGAGTCCATTCATCAAGGACATCACTATTGGTGATGAGCCGCTGATTTCAGGAGGTGAAGCCGTACAAAAATTATGCGCATGACGCTCAAGAATGAGACGAAACTGACAAAAATCAAAATTCGCTGAAGACGCTGAAGGCGATCCCAGCAGAACCTTATTACAACGATGTGGAGTCGAGGTCGCAAAAGAGATGCATGAGAATTTAAGGGTTTGTTCTTCAAATGATGGCTTTGAGAAAATGGTGATGAGACGTGGATTTAAGAAGCTGAAGCTGTTCAAGAACTTAGCACCTGACGATCTCGAACAAGGTTATGGAATATTCGATTAATCATCCTGGATTGCTTGGATTGCCTCAAAAGAAGCCAGTTTTAGCAGATAATAAAGATTTGTAATAAAATTCGTGAAAGTTTAGCTTTTCTTTGTCAGTCGAGACCTTATTTGGTTTCACTTTCAGGTATGTTCCGATTACATCGATTAAAGTTCCTGAAAATATAGTTTTTTCGTCAATTATTACCTTAGTTGAATATACCTTCAGGTATGTTCCGATTACTATACATCTTTTTCGAAACATAAATTTTTTAAAACTTTTTTTTTGTGGAAACATGGAGTTCTGCAGATTATTGTTCGAGATCTAGATTAAGTTATAGAGCAGAACCTAATGTATATATCTACTACCTTTATAACACAATGCCAGAAACTTAGGAATAAGGCTAAAGAAGTAAGTGTTTCAGCCAGAGAGAGCGGATTCTAGTTTATTCATTCGATCTAGCAATATATGAACGCACTATATTCATTTTTCCTACACTTGCTATGCTTTAATGCCGAAAATATATAATATATTCTTCTAAGCGCTTATTTAAAATTTTAATGGAATTTATCAAATAAGTAATCAAATAATTTGACTGTTTATATTTTATAGGCCTCTCGTATCTGTGTATTTTCATTTTGATCTACTCTACAGACAAAGCACCAAATTGGCGTTAATGTGAGCTAAGGTCCCACAGCCAAATGAGCTAATAAAGTCAAGAATTATTACTCAGAGTTCCACGAATTGCTAGTGAATGGCAGTGAACTATGAGAAAACTGGACAGAAAGAATGGTAAATAAAAATAAATAAAATGCTTAAACGTTAAACGTAAAGCAATAGAAAGAAAAAATAAATAAAACAAAAGGAAGGATCGAAGTAAAGTAACAAAACGCTGGAGATGTCGCCAACGACGGCAACGAAAATGAGCAATAAAAAATCAATAACTCTTGGCACAAACATAAAAATCAACATAAACGCTAACAACACCAACTACAATAAAATAAATACAACAACCATAGCGCACAAAGATCGAAGTGGCAAAGTGGCATGAAGAAAAAACTAAACGAAATGGAAAGCCTGAAAAGGAAATTAAAAATAAACACTTGAAACATACATGTCCAGCAAAAAAGTCAAGTGCGCCATCCTTAAGCCGAACGAAAATAAAACGATGAATTACTGTAACACACATGTTGCTATGTGCAGATGTATTTATATGTATTGTATACTATTGGCATGTGCGTTTGTATGTATGTATTTATACGTGGGCGCACACTTAGATTGCTGTCAAGTGTCTCTAGCGGCTGTTTTAGAGCTGCATTAAAGTATGCTACAGACGCATTCATGTACATACATATGCACAAAAAATTAAACTAAATAGGCGAAACTATGCAGAATTACAATAAAAAATTGTAAAACTCTGCGCGTCCTAATCATCTGCTTCGGTCCCATTTAGCGACACACTTGACTTGATCCGTTGCCCGTTTGGCTGGACCGTGCCTCGCTGGCGACCACGTGTGAACATGTGCGCGGCAAATGTTGCTGCTTCATGCCTTTTTATCTTCTCCCATTTTAGCCGAAATTTGCCGCAAAGCATACAAAAATGATTTTAGTTTTTTAGTTTTATTATTTCTACCTTCCACAATACTAAGATACAAATACTATATACATATAATATGTGCATGAAGGTGAAGTGAAGTCTAAAAGTTGTCTTAAAAGTCGATTGATGACGGTTATAAATTTAAGTGACATTAAGCATATACAAACATATGTATCTATTAAAATGTACCGATATATGTACATACATACATATATGAAATACATACTATACATAGCCATTATACCACTAGCGTTTAATTTTAAGCATTCAACTGGATAATGATGATAAGTCCAGCTAGAAATTATTGCCCGTTGACCGCTAAACATCATATCATCTCAGGTTGTTTGAATTGATTTTGTATATACATATATGTATATATATTGATTTCAGTACATACTTTATGTACATAAATATAGAGGGTGGTTCATGCAAGGCTTCTTGTAGATTAGATTGTAGATTAGAATATTGAGGTTCTGCACCGCGACCTAGGGTCTATTGTGCCCTAAAGGCTTCTTACAAAGAGAGATCAATTTCGAGGTTCCCTACTTTTTTAAAGGAAACACTTAAACTCCAAATTTATTGGAGAATGTTCATTATCATTTGAAAGAACGTTCTTTGACATTTATTTTTTGAAAATTATCAGTTTCAAATGTTGGCCGCGGCTACGTCTCAGATGGTCCATCCAATGAGTACAATTTTCGATGCCTCGTTCGAGCATTTAGACTGGTTACTGACGAATGACACGCGTAAAGTTATGCACGAAGTCCTGAATCGAAGCGGGTTTGTCCGCATAGACTTTAGACTTAACATACATTTACTTCCCCGCAGGAAAAAGTTTAACGGTATGATATCACACAATCTTGGCGGCAAATCGACCGTGCCAAAACGTGAAATTATCTGCTCACCGAAGTGTTTTCTCCATAAATCCATTGACTGATGCGATGTGTGGGAAGTGACGCTGTCTTGTTGAAACCAAATGTCGCCGAGATCGCGAACTTAAATTTTAGGCATCAAATAGTCAATTATGATGGCGCGGTAACGGTTGTTGTTGTTGTAGCGGTAGAATTCTGCCGAATTGGCAGTCTTTGGGCAGATAAAAATCAGGATCCGTTCCGGTTACGTAGAACCAATTGTCGTAGGAACGGTCGCCATTGACGGATACGTTCGCACCGGCCTCATTTTTGCAGAAATATGAACAGATGATTCCACCGACTCACAAACCACACCAAACCGCTGTTTTTCTGAATAAAGTGGTAGCTCTTAAGTCCCTTCAAGTTGCTCTTTGCCCCAAATGCAGCAACTTTTCTTGTTGGGTATGTACTATTCAGCCAGAAATGGACCTCACCGCTGAATAAAATTGGGCTCGAAAACGTCGGATCTCCTGGGAATTTTTCGAGATCTGATAGACCGAAGCGATGAAGCTAAAGTTGAACGACTTGTATACGTTGTTCAGGCGTAAGTCTTTCCAGGATAGAATGCCAAACAATACTGAATAAAAATAACATGACAGCTTAGGATTTAAAAAGATCTCTGCCTTGATTTGATTTGAACAAGCCTTTCGGCGAATGCTCTATTGCCTTAGACAATAATCCATGTCAAATGACGTACAAATAATATATCGAATAAAAAAATTTTACATAAAAGGACTTCATTATGATCGTTCAGTGTGTATGGAAACTGTATGCTACAGTTAACCCGATAATGGCGTTCCCAACACATGAGCAGGCTTTTAGGATAAAAAGGGCGGGTGCAAAATTTCAGAGTGATATCTCAAAATCTGAGACGCTATATATCCGTATATACGGACAGGTGGCCATCACTAAATCGATGATTGCTTGTTTTTTAAGGCCGTAGTGGATGTTGATATTGATATTATCGGCCTCTACACCCGCGCCGTTAGTTCTGCTTTCTCCAGACTGGACAAGGAAGCAAAATAAGTGGGTCTGGCAGTGAACGAGGGCAAGACGAAATATATCCTGTCATCAACCAAACAGTCGTGACACTCGCGACTTGGCTCTAAACTCACTGTGAACAGTCATAACTTTGAAGTTGTAGATAATTTCGTCTATTTAGGAACCAGTATTAACACCCCCAACAATGTCAGCCCGGAAATCCAACGCAGGATTACTCTTGCCAGCAGGTGCTACTTTGGACTGAGTAGGCAATTGAAAAGTATAGTCCTCTCTCGACGAACAAAAACCAAACTCTTTAAGTCGCTCATAATTCCCGTCCTGCTGTACGGTGCAGAGGCTTGGACGATGACAACAACCGATGAGTCGACCTTAAGAGTTTTCGAGAGAAAGATTCTGCGAAGGATTTACGGTCCTTTGCGCATTGCCCACGGCGAATATCGCATTCGATGGAACGATGAGCTGTACGAGATGTACGACGACATTGACATAGTTCAGCGAATTAAAAGACAGCGGCTACGCTGGCTAGGTCATGTTGCCGGATGGACGAAAACACTCCAGCTCTGAAAGTATTCGACGCTGTACCCGCCGGGGGAAGCAGAGGAAGAGAAAGACCTCCACTCCGTTGGAAAGACCAAGTGGAGAAGGACCTGGCTTCGCTTGGAATATCCAATTGGTGCCACGTAGCGAAAAGAAGACACGTCTGGCGCGCTGTTGTTGACTCGGCTGTGATCGCGTAAGTGGTGCCAACGCCAATTAAGAATAAATGGATGTTAGAAATAATTTTTTAGTCATCTTCGGAAACTTCAATTCTTAGCATATATGGAAGTAATTATTTGTCAGGTTCTCCGAAGAAAAAGAGCTGTCATGATCGAAGTTTTTTTGATGAACAACACGAAAAGATGTCTCCAATAATCTTTTGGTTTTTTTCTATAACCTTTAAGAACTACCATTTCAAAAAGATCAGAATACTCACTAGAGATGAAAAGGGAGACACGAGCAAGTATGAAAGTTTTGCACGACTTCTTTTAGCAAAAGAGCAACTGAAACCAAATATTTAACCAACAAAATTCAAATATATGTCGAGACTCGCATAACTAGCTAGTTGTGTACCAGTATTGCTGCCTTCATAGCCACAATTAGCTCTGGATGCGCCATTTTGATGCACTATTGTAGGATGTCACAAGCTTGCAATGCCGTTTCGTCGTTGCGCTCAAACCATTCTTTATGCTCTTTGTGGTTAGCAATTCAAGATTTAATGGCTGATTCAAAGCTTTCTGTTTCTGGTTTGTAATAGAGAAGGCATTCACAGAGAAATGGAAAACAGTTGATTTCTATCCATTCTAAGATATTTATTTGTTGAAATTGTAGATCAAGCTTCATTTTGAGCGTTCGCATCTGTTGTGGCATTAACTTCGCTTCACATTTATCTATAGAGGTGCCTAGATTTGCCAACTGGTCAGCCTTTGCGTTGCCAAAAATCTTCCAGTGAACGAAAACCCAAATTATGGATGAGAGAAGTTGCTCTGCGAGTAAGCTTAAAGCCTTTCTGCAATTGTTTACTCTCTGCAATCAATCAGTGGTGTCAACAGGGAAAGCAATAACGTCTGCCTATCCGTTTGTATGGTTATTCAATAGAACTCCACAGGACTTTTCTATACCCAGTACTTTCATTTGGAAGATGCTGGCTGAGTTTGGTAGACGGAGTGAGATGTATTGAGATATCAATATCATTGGAGCACTCGTATAAAAACACAAAAAGTTCAAACCAAAAGCCATCTATGGAGCAACTACCACTTAACCCCTGAATCTCCAAAAATACCTTTAGTTGATCTTTCCATATGTATAAACATATATAGCTCTCAGAAAAAATTTGACTGATTTAAATCATTTCGAATAATTAATTTTTTGAATTGTAAGACTTTAATTTTTTATGTGCTCAAACCGCTGCTGTGCCATTCAACTGACTGTTACGCGATATGACAATTAATCAAAACACTTTAACAACAACAAAAGATCTAACACAACAACAATGATAACAACATGCAGCAGGATAGGGGCGCCGAGAAAGAGTTTGGAGCGCGAGCCATAAAGAAATTTGTTATAAGTTTTCAAAATTAGAAACTTACAGCTAATTGAGGGGATAAAAACAACAACACCAACAACAAACACGACTAATCATTTTAGAATGACATGGCAATGAGACTCCCGAAAAAAGTTGCTTGTGACATTTTTACAATGGAATCTGACACCTGCATGCTGTGGCGTGTGGTTGACGAGGCAAGCACACAAACAAACACATACATATACTACATATAAATACACACAATTATATAACGCAGCAATCTGCATAAGTCACAGTACATGAATGAAATTTGTCTTCTCCCGCAATGTGGGAGAAAGGGTGTTGAGGTGGACTCTTGTGTGTCCGTTTACTTGCACACTCCCATACATATTAATATGTACCGTTAAACGATGAGCATGGGAAAATATCTGACATCGTTTTTCTTGCTACTAAAATTGGTCTGAGAATCATTTGATTCAATTCTGCTCAGCTGCTTGCTTCACTCCGTACCCCTTACTGCTCTTCAGCTACTTGACTCGTGCGCTACTTCTACAGATATGGATACACATACAGACATATGTAAATATGCATAATTGTTCGATGATAAATGAAGTTCATTGTCGTGCCGCTGTTCGATCATATTTTAGTTGTTGCCATTTGTTGTTGTAATTTGATGCATAGGTGCCGTAGCTAATGCTGTTCGCATAACGCATGGCTGTTATTGTAATGAAATTCAATAAATGTCTCCAAAGCGTCAGAAATATGAGTGGGAAAGTTGTACGGCTTCATTTGGTTACAAGCAACACTAGTTTGTGCCTGATTGTGTGTGTGAACATGTGTGTTTCTATAATCATGTTAACGTTTATATGTGTGTATGTATAGTGTTGTGGCGGTGATTAATTTAGTTAGGTGAAATTTAATAGCTAATGTAGAGTTATTGAAGACTTTTATTATTATTTTTATGTTTTTTGTATGAAAATACAGCTGTGCGTTAAATAAATGAATCCGAATGCTTATTGTATGCGTGGAAAATATTGTGGGAAATTAATAATTGTTGCAACTTTGATGGATGTGGAACTTATATGTAAATTTTAAAAATAAAAAAAAAATTAAATTTTTTTGCGCGCTGCCAAACAACATTTTGGGAAAAAAATATTTTTTTAACAATTTGGTGCTTAGGATATTTTGAATAATTTTACAATGTTTGAATTTGCCATATTTATAATATGATCAAATTTGACCCGGACTGGTCCACTGGAGTCTTATATATTTCGCAAAATACACTACAGTGCTTGTATTTCCTATATGAATAATCTGATCAAATTTTACCCGGACTGGTCCACATAAACTGAGTCTGTAAATCGAATTGATAAAAATCATCGATCTTTTCCTAGATTGGTACAACTGTTTATTATCTCTATATGTTTATAATCTCTATACAATTATGTCAATTAGTGTGTGTTTGAAGGCAGTTTATATAGAACCCGAAAGATTTGTCTAGAGATTTTTACCATGGAAAAGTTCGGCAAAGTTTGTTCGAAATTATGTGTTTCCAACGGAAAATGTTACAGAGGTGTTTTGAGGAGTCTAATTTATTAAGAACATAAGTAGTTGAGTAGCACAAAGCATGCAGTGAAGGTCGTGATATCATCAAAAACTTGCATCTTGCGAGTTGTTCATTCGCCTCTGTTAACGAAGATCACTGAAAAAATTAAAGAAACAGTGCTTGAAAATCGTCGTGTTGTCATCAGAGAGATAGCAGAAGACCTCAAGATCTCTTATGGATCAACTGAACACATTTTGGTTAGTGTTTTGGTTAATGTTTTGGGTATGAAACATGAAGGCCTAGACTCGTACCAAATATTTTGAAAATTACGTTGAGGAGATGTCGTAAAAGAGACACTTGACAAGATAACTAGGGATCCGATATTCACCAAACACAACATTACTAGTGGCGAAACGCAGGTTCAACAAAAACGCAAAAATTAACATTTGTAGAAGGCACTGAAGGCTATCCCAGCCGAGACTTTAACAAGTGTATGGAAATTTTGATTTGGGATTGGATTGCTTTCATTTGCTTAGGAGTTCTGAAGACGTTAATGAAGATTAGTATTAAATTGTGTGAAGGATGGAACCATGTTTACAAGGCCATGCAAGTGAGGAAAGGTCTTTAACCGCCATTCACTTGGAAATAGTTAGAAACGATTATTTTATATACGGTTCATGCAGCTAACGACTTCCGGTTTTAGACCAAGTATCCTCTGAATAGCCAAAAAGCATACGTTTGAAAGTAAATAAAGGGAGAAGGCGAATCATCCCTCTCCAGAGTTGTGCGCTTGGTTTGGGACCTGGCTCGTAAAAAACACCCCCAATGAAGAGGACACATCAGCCTCGGATAAGTGATTATCCTTCAAAGTCAGCTATGACCACCAGACTTTACTTGGATATACTTTCAGACGTATTCCGGTTATATAAGTTTGACTTTTTTTCAGTCCGGGTCACCTTTGTTCATATGTATAACTATATACATATATTAAACATTTTATACAAATATCTTATTATACATACTTATATACATACATAACTAAACATATACACACGTGACCCAGGAAGACAAACGCCTTCGTTCTTCATTATTGTAACTTTTACGTTACAGCACCCTAATCCCTTAAGTTGTGGGCGCATCCTGCATCTTGCCGGAGCATCTGCAGCAGGTTTCTATAGCCTTCACACACACTCATATAGGCATATTCAATAAACGCATGCGCATGCGCAGGCGTTAAGTGTTAAGCGCATTTCAAATGCTTAGAATTGTTTTCTTTTTTTTACTTTAATTTTTTCTAGCCTTATTTAAATGCCCTACGCCTGGCTTTCGTGAAGTGTTAAAAATACTGAGATTGGGTGACACTTTTTCTACACATACATACATATATTCTATTTGGTGTCCTTTTTGTTTTCTGATTTCACTCGTAAACCGCTTAGGCGAACAAGTACGGCAAGAGTGCGTGCTCGCACCAATTGAAAAGTGGTTTGGAAGATTTGTGACATAAATTTCTATGAATTTCTTACACATGTTCTTCAACAAGCGAGTGCTTGGGTTTGTAGGCGTGTGAGTGTGTGTGTGAGCGTATGCAAAATGTGAAAAGAACAGGCAGTGTTTCAGTGGAATTTCTAAGCATTTTGTTACACTTTTTTCTATACAAATTTGAGATTAATATTATTTGTTCTAAGTGTTCATAAGGTCGTAAGTGTTTTCTAATTTTCCAAGTGTGCTGTAAAAAAAATCAATTTATTGCTCATTTGTTGCTGGTTTTTGGAAATATTTGAAGTGGTTTGCTTTTTATTTTCTTTTTTTTAAGCTGTGAATTGTACTGTAGAATAATTAAAGTAATCAACTTTAATTTTTTGGTGCCACATTGACTGTTATTTACGTTTTTGTCGATTTTTATAGATAGTTGTTGGAAAAATATAATTTTCCGTTTGGTACTTTTCGATGCCGTAAAGAAGAAGCAAGTACCTACAAACGGCATTAATCAAGAAAAAAATACCTAAAATTAGAGATTAAAACACCACAATCCTCAGAAAATATTTGGAATGTTCGATTTGTCAAAATTTAACTTTTACTATGGATAGATCAATTAACGCAGCGATAAATGCTTTCTGAACCATATCAAACAACGTTGCTGAGGTTTTAGCCAGTATGGCACCGATTGACATCCAGGGAGACGTATTCGCGCGAATATATAATTTATCAGAGACTTCTGTTAGCAACAGTGACAAACTTCTTGCAAAGTATGGTGGACCCAAAGAATTATTCCAGACATACATTCATGAATAGACAGACAACATGACCCAAATACTCAGTGGCTATGAATAGTCATGACTTTAGTCCATATCGTCCGACGTGTATAGACGACTCTGAACACGTACTCTATCATTGCCCTCAGTTTTCAAGTATAAGGGAAAAGCAAAAGGGGGTATTCTAGTCTAGAAATTAAAAAAAAAAAAATCGATTTTTTTTTATATTTTCAAAGTTTAACTATTCAAGAATATGCGTACAAGAGGATTTTTCAAAATTCAAATTATTTTTGGAGATATAGACATTTTTCTGACCCGGCATCCAAACTGGTTCGGGCGGAACGCGAAACTTTAAACGCGTTTTTCTCAAAACTGACTTTTTCGGAACGATGCCCACGATTTATCAGGTTCTACTGGACCGATTTACTTGAAATTTTTATAGAGTCTTCTATATAGACTTGTCTATGGTTGGAACTAGCCCCATCCCAAAATTTTTATTTTTTTATTTTATTTAGATTAATAAACTTTTTTTTTTTTTTGTTTTAGATAACTAGGAGAGTTGAAATCATGGGCATGGTCACGTGGAAATTTTTAGAGACCCCCTTCGTCAGCTCATAATTTTTGAAATATTTTACTTTTTTTAGTTTTTAATTTTTTCTGTACTCTTCAAAAATTTATTAAATAACTAGAAAAAATGGATAGTAAAAATATTAATTGCCTTTTTTTACGACACTTTAAAAATTACATGAAATTCATGCTTCTAGACTAGAATACCCCCTGAAAACCACGTTTGGAGGTAGTCTCACGGTGGAAAAATTGACTGCCATTATGTGCGAGTCCTCTGTAAAATGGAAAGCTGCCAGCGAAGCGGCACTCTAATTATGACATGATTGAGACATTTACAACAGATAAGGCATTAGTTAGTCCGTACAATAGATGAGACTTAAATGTCTTATTCATCCCAAAATGTTGACAGTTTCAGGTATTTTAGGGTTACATGACTATAGTAACCCCAAATATACCAGAAACTTTAACCGAGTTGAGCATTCGTTCCCTTCGGGTTTCAGAAAAATCGTTTTTTTATTGTATTATTCAATACTACAACACCTCTAGAATATTGACCTAAATCTTCAAGTTAATCCGAGATACAGCCTTGAGTACTTATTCGCTCGAGGCTAGCTAGGCTAAGCCGCCGACTTTAAGCGCGTTTTTTTCGAAACTGTGTCTTTGAAGTCGGTTGGCAAGATTTCTCTAGAACTACTCAACCGATCTTCATGAAAATTTTCACAGGTCTTTGAGATACAATTTTTCTTGGAGGAAGATTTTTTTCGTTATAGCTATTTGAAAAAAAATGTATGTCAAATGTCTGTTTAAAATACAATTTCCAATTTTTTTTCCTTTGTCCAAGTTCTCAGTTAACGTTTTAACCAAAACACGTATTTTTCGCCTTAGATAATCCTGTAAGGAGTTATCTTGCCAACGCGGGCGCATCTTTTTTTCCGATGTCTTACCGGAAATGGCGTCGCAATGGCCGAGTTTAAAATAATTTTTTTCAAAAATTTCAAGTGTATATTTGTAACAATAAAAAATTCTAATAAAATATTTAATTTCTTGTATGAGAAAACAATTGTTGAAAAAAAGCTGTTTTTTACAAGACGAAAGCCATCTAACTCCTTAAGGAGATTTTTATTTTTCTAGTAAACTTACCGATTTCGTTCATTTGTATCCGTGTGCTCTGTTTTGGGACGTTTGACCTGCAAAAATAAATATATAAAAAATTATAATAAGAAAATCTGCTAAAATTCTAATAACTGTAATAAAATATACCATACATAATTAATATTGAGTGCATATTTGCAGCTTTTAACACCTCAACGACTTCTAGCATCATTTATAGGCAATATAAAGCCCACATATAAATCTACATAAATAGTATACAAGAAAAAAGCACAATCACAAATTTTCACAATTTATTTATAATTTTCATATTTATGCGATTACTGTTGCATCGGCAAATTGTATTTGGTTAAACAAAGCCAACCTCAAATAGGTGCTCACGCCGTCGCCTAAGCGTTCCCATCGCCTTCGCAGGTTTATTTTTTTACAAAAATATAAAAATATTTCAAAGTAAAAATAAATAGAAAGCAAATTGAATAAATGCTTGCATAAACCTTTGCATTTTCGTTTACATTTGTGCGCAGGGAATAAACAAAAAACACCATAAGCTACCGCCTTCGCCTTGACGGCAGTCAGTCAACTGCTTCTCGAGCTCTTAAAGCGCGCAAGTGGCTAACAAAATGCGCCGGCCTGCATTTGTTTATGTGCCATCGGTATATGTTTGTGTATATGTATTTGTCGCATTAATTTATTTAATTGTTTGTTGTGTTTATTTTATTTCCAAAGCGGACTAGCGCCAAGCGAGTTTGTGCTTTTAAATGCAAGTTTATTTGCTTAATTTTGTTTATCATTTTTCTCACTTCAGTTTTGTTCTTTTTCCCTCCGCAGTTCTGTGCGAGAATGCATTTATTTATTTTTTCATTACATATATAAATATATATTTTATATTTTTATTATTTTTTTTTTTGTAATGCCTCTGATTTTTGCTGATGTTTGGTCGCCTTCCTGGAAAGCTGAAGTCAGTCTGTTCTGTCTGCACACTTTTTCAGGTTATACATACATATATACATATACCTACATATACTTATATGATATGGCAAGTCTGTATGTTTATACTTAAGCATGTTATAGGCTAAACCTGCCAGCGCCCAAAAGCAGTTGAGTGAATATGTTTTACGTTTTGAAATATTTTTGCTTTTTCGCTGATTTTTGTTCGGTCTGTTAAATAAATATCTGCTTCTTGCCTTTATTATGTAAATTTGTAAATTTTTATATTATTTTTGTATAATATTTTTAATTTTATTTATATTGCTTCGCATATGATAATCGTGGGAATTTTTCATGTGTCTGCTGGCGTGAGGAAACGTAAGCAATAAATACGTTAAATTAAGTAAGTGAAAATGCTTCCGAAATTGACGGTTATTGCATAAATTATAATTAACTGTGTAAGAAATAAATGTTTCGTTTTTATTTTGACTAATTTTCTTATAATATTCGAACAAAACAGAATAATCGTACTGCAAAAATTATTTTAAATTTGTGGAAGATGTTGTTGTTGTTATAATGGTACATTTTAGGATGGTAATAGATGGCATTAGATAAATTGTCATCGAGATCATCAAACGGAGAGCCCACGTAACGTGCTGTTTCGACAGGGTCGGACCAAAGAGAGAAGTGTGTCAGATGTGTAGGGTTAGCAGGGCATGTAAAGAGGTGGTTATTGTCATGCGGGACTCGTTTCACGTTGGACATATGTTTATTTGATATATCAGGGTCGAAATTTGATAAGTAGGAGTTTAACTTGCTACAGTATCTAGAACGAAGCTGGGTAAGGGTCACTGGCGTTTCTCGCGGCAGATTGAGCTCATCGTTTGCAATGGGTCGTGGTTTAACTCCAAGTACGCCATTCACTGAGAGGGAGTCGGTGATGGTTTCAATGGATCCACTGTGAATGATCTAACCTCGTTTGGATCTGTAAGTTTTAGATTGCTTTATGGTATACCGCTTGCACCGGTGTTACGTTTTAGATGGCAACTTTGTTGGATATTAAAATTGAATTTTGTGAAAAAAAGTTATTTGCTCTAAAACGTTGCCAACTCATTAGCTAAGTTTTTAAGTGTGATTTTCGATTAGGTAGGTTGGGTTAGCTTAGCCTGGCAGGCAAATGAGCAACGCATAGACCATTTTCGGTCCTTTGTTGGCTGTAGTTCCGTTACGAAGTCCATGCGAAGTAGTGATCCCTTGGGATTCTCGAAACCAGTTAAAATAGACTATATGGCATCACTAACGATACCGCTTAAACTGCATTTGGAAGTCTATCAGAAGTAGTCATTCTTTTGGATGCTACTACTGATACCTCTTGAACTGTCTCATGCCGTGAGGGCTCAAATACTTAAAGCGTTATCTTGCCAATGCGGGTCAAGTATACAATAGATGCTCTATTTTCTTTTCCTTGGTGCCCTGCTCTGACATTTCCTGCAGTCTTCATCTGTGCCGCCACCATACTGTTCTCAGTGAGTATTAAAATAATGATCCCATAATAAATTCTATGGAGCGCCAGTATGAGTTTTGTATATTTCCGATCTACCGCTTCAGACATAACTTTTGCAGTTTCGCAGCTAGTTAGATCATTCCACGGAATTTCATTTTTTATTTTGATCACGTTTTTCGGATGACAGCCGTTCATCACTCTCAGCAATTCCGTCTTCTTTATCATTCTCCTCAATGCCAAAGGCCTAGCAACCGGTTGAAGTGAATTCGATTATTTCTGGTGACACTGTCTACTGCTGCCATGCTTTTCAAGACATTTCTGGCCGATATGATAAACGAGTATTGATTGCTGCTTGGCTGTCCACGTAAATGAAAACTCTGGAGTTGTCTGCTGATGTATTTGAGGTTAGTTTCACGACTGTGTCAGCAGGAAAAATCTCTGCTTAAAATATACTGTAAAGGTTCGGCAGCTTAAAAGGCTGCGTATGAGCTTATACTCAAAGGTTCTGAGATAATTATTTTCATCATCTTAAAAAGTTCCTTTAAAACTTTGCTCAAGACTACTCGTACGCACCAAATTTTTCATTCTGGCAGGCTCAAGAATTATTTTCTAAACCTCAGTGGATATAGCATAAGATCCTAACACATATATGTATATAAGTGGCTAACCAGTATCGGCAGTTCCGAGATGGGTAATTAAAACACAAAAAAAAGAGAGTAAAAACCACCACCAGTTCAAAATATCGAGTTCCATCGGTCAAAATTAACCTGAAACTCGCCGCAGTAAATGCAGCGTGTTAAAAGTGTAACGAAGGCAGCTGAAATTAATGAGCTGCGCACCGGTTAACTGTGTAACAATTATATTTTGTAATAACTGTGCATTTTATACGATTGCATGGCAGTACAAACCAAGGCACATACACACACATTGATATATACAAATACCGACGTAACTGGACGGTGGTAAAATTGAAATTGAATTTCACTGAAGCAAAACGAAATTGTCGCCAAGTCAATGCTGTTGCAGCAAATGCGCGACACCATGAGCCTCTTTGGCCCTAAAGCGAGTTGGCCACGAAGGTTACGTGGCGAACGACGGGAGGCATTCGACAGCTACGACGTCACAGAAAGCGCGCGACCACCCAGTGGTTAATGTGAGCGTACGAGTACTGGACTAAGGCAGGAGGTGGCATTAGGAAGCGGTGAAAATATTGCTTAATTTAGTTGGTGGCGTTACCACTTAGCAACGCTGTGAAGATGATTTGAAGAATAACGCAAAAATATTTTTGTATAAGTTTCAAAAGTTAAATCACTAAAATAAAGTGTGTTCCAAAAGTTAAAAATGTTGTTTTGCTCAACTTAAGTCATTAAACTAAAATATGTTCCAAAAGTTTATAATTTTTTTTTGTTGAATATCTTGGCCTACGCTCAGGCGAAAGCTTGCAAAGAGAGCTTTCATACTTCAAAGTCCTACTTGAAGCTCAACACATTTCACTGAAAGCTCGCAAAGAGCGCTTTCATACTTCAAAGTCGCACCTAAAGCTCAACACATTTCACTGAAAGATCGCAAAGAGCGCTTTAATTCTTCAAAGTCCCACTTGAAGCCCAACACATTTCACTAAAAGCTCGCAAAGAGAGCTTTCGTACTTTAAAGTCGCGCCTACAGCTCAACACATTTCCCTGAAAGCTCGCGAAAAGAGCTTTCATACTTTAAAGTGCCACCTCAAGCTCCACACATTTCACAAGTGAGTTTTCAATAGCTAATCCTTAGCTATGTAAATATTGTTTTAATAATATTTTATTGTTGTTGTTTTAAGAACACAACAGCATCTCGTGTTTGTCACATTTAACTGTCAACTAATTTATGGCGCAAGCGCGTACGAGAGGCACGTTAATTTAACAACAACCAATGTGCCTGCCTGGGGAAGACCAGCGAGTGCCCCGGCAGCCCTTAACCCTCGGCAGTCAGTCACAGCTAGCCAACAACAACAATGCTGTGTAGGATGTGGCAACAAATACCTGTTGGCAAAGCATTCTTTAAATGATTTTATTCTTATTTTTGGACAAATGGAGGCACACACACACAAACACACAAACAGACAGACAAATGTATTTGTGTGTAAGTTGGAATTTTTTGTCGCCTGCTAAAGCGTTGTTGCAGCGAACTAAAATTCCTTGTGCGCGATCGTAATCGCTTTTGTCTTTACGGCTTATGATTCGGTTTATTATTATACCCGATTTCTTCGGACGCAGCGCGCAGTGATAATTTGTTGTAGTCTTTTTTTTATCATGTGTGTGTGTTTGTTGTTGTTGTTTTTTTTTTGTGATTCTTAATGCTATGTGCTGTGCACTTGGTTTGTTTTATTGGTGATTTCATTCGTGTTGTTCGGCGCTGATAAGATCGATAGTTAGTCAGCTCGTTTTTTTCTCTCACATTTTTCTCGCTCGCCTGTGCGGTGTAGAGTTATTTAAATTCTTTAATTTTGAATTATGTTGCTTGCGTGACAATTTTTCTGTCGACTGCTGCTGCTGCTAATCGCCACAGCATTCCTGTGACATTGCACGATCGCATCTTCGCCTGGCCACTACGCGCTTGCGCTGTGCTGCGACGCATGCGTGGTGAGTTTACGTTAATTGCCCGGCACACACACCGACGGCCGCGTGTATTGTGCCTAGTGGTTGCACGTTGCACGCAAGGATCGTCGCGAGAATTGAATCATAAATTACAAGCGCATAAGCGTGGGGTCCGCGCGCTCCTAAATGACTGTCGTTCAGCCGTAGCGAAGTCACTCGCCAGTCAACCAACCTTTGCTACGTCACTCGCCAACGCGCCTACCGTCCTTACAACGTGCAACGACGTCGCGTAATAAGGTGAATTTCATGGAGTTTTGATTTTTCCACAATATTTTTTCGTTTACGCTCTGCGAGCCGTGCCTTCTGCGAAGCCATCTTTTGACAATCAAAAATTATGGTGTGTTGAATTTTTATTGTCGCTTGATGATATTGATTTGTCGTTGTTGTGATTATTGTTGTCAGTTTTTGTTGTTGTGTGCTGCCTCCCTTTATTTCTTGTTTCACTTGCCACTTGTGTAACTTTTTCCCTGATTTTATTGTTGCTGTGCTCTTTAGTTGTGTTGTGTTTGTTGTCCACTACCTCGCTTTTATGTTTTTATCATTTTATGGTTTGTTTATTGGTTTTTATTATATTGTTTGGCGTTTGTTCTTCTGTGTGACACATGTATGAGCGTCTCTTTAGGCTCTGTCATATTATTCTTCCATTGTTGTAGTGTTGGGTCACATCTTTAGCTGCTCGTCAATTGATTAATGCCACCATGTCAACATGTTTGAGAATTAGTGTTTTTAAATTTGTTTTTATCCCATTTTCTTTCACTTCATATTTTGGTTTTTGTCATCATTAAAGTCGCGGTGCTTAAATCTTTAATTTACGACAAAATAATTGAGCAATTTTTTACTAGGCTCCAAGGAATATGAAATGAGGAGTGAAAGCTATAAAATTATGTTGTAAACAGGCTTGCAATAAAACCAATGAAATTTAGGACTTTACTGATTTGAGAATACTCTTACATATACAACACGTTTTTAGAAACATTGGAACTCTCCTAAGAACAGAAGTTTAAAAGTAAACTGAAAAAAGTTCTATAAAACAATAGTCCTAAATATAAAATCTGATATGAGAATTTACAAATATTCGGTTCTCATATAAGAAAGAAAGTTATATAGAAAAAGATGAGGTGAAAACATGCCTCCATTTTCCAGCTTTTGCATACCTTCGTCTAACCAGGATGTATAGCTAAAGTTGATATTAGCCGCCTGAACAAATTTCATCGACACAAAGCGCTTCGTTGTTGTTGTAACAGGTACCTAATTCTCGTTAAGATGCTAAGGATTAGATAAGTTGTCATCGAGGTCATCCAACGGTAGGCTCAGGAAACGCACTGTTTCGACGAGGTCGGACTATAGGAAGAGGGGTGTCAGATGTGTAGGTTTAGCAGGGCAAACAAAAAGGTGGTTAATGACATGCGGAGACTCCTAATTCTGAATAAGCAGGAGCTTAATCTACTACAGTATCCGGAACGAAGCTGCCCAAGGTTTACTGTTGATTCTCGCGGCAACTCGAACTCTTCCTCTGTAATGGGTGTTGGTTTGATTCCAAGTACACCATTCACTGAGAGGGAGTCGGCGAAGTTTTTAATGGCTCCACTGTGAATGGCAATCAGTGCATTTTTGAGGTGACCGTGGTCTGACCAGCATATTGTTTTATATTGTCAGCGTAATTGAGGAAGGACCTCTGGATAATTTCGACTGCAGCGTAGAGATCTTTCCGCCTTCTTAGAAGTGCACCATAGTTCGAAAAGGGCTCGGAGTTAGCTCGAGCTATCTTTATGAGCTCACTGTAAGACATAAGTTGAGCAGATTCAGTAATGGATTTAATTATTAAAAAAAAACTCTCATGGGAGCTCTAGGTACCACAAGCAGAGCAAGTAGATCACTCTTAGGATCGACCATTCAACCTAACCTAACTTAGGAGTCTAGTATAATTGAAGCAACCTCGGCCTTAAAAAGGTTGAAAGGAATCAATGGAGGTTCCAACTAAAAATTAACAGAAATGAACTTCTTATAGATCTAATAATTTATCAGTCCCCCATTTATATCTAAATCCTTGTCAGCAGTCGTACATCACTACATATTAATAAATCGTCTAAATGCAAGTCGATGGGCTCTCAAAGAAACACCTCAAATTTTGAAAGATCATTGGTAGAACGTGAATCCCAAAAGCCTAATGCTGGTGGAGGATGATATATTTGCATATTTTAGCTCTGATCTCTATCATCCAGAGGCTAAATAAGTGAGGATGATGAAGCACTGGAGCGATAATCTTTGAGTGCTGGAAATTGTTCCGCATTGATTCATGATTCTGAGAAACTTGCTTCGAAGTTTAGGGGACAATACAATGCAGTAAAAAGTCCATCAAATTGATAACTGGCATATAATAAGCAAATGATAAGAATGGTACTCATCTCGTATAGCTTATAATACCAGTCTACCGTTTCTCAATCTTGGATCTCTTGGAATCATACTTCGAAGATTTGAAGAAAACATTATGCTTTGAAAAGTCCATCAAATTGTTGACTAACCTATGCTACGAATATATTACAAACGCAAGGGTTGTTAAGACGGGCTACATATTATATAATAATGAGCTAAGATAAGCATTTGAGGCAACTAACTTGCTTTTAGCCGTAAAACTTTCAAATTCCCACGCGAAAGTTATACATTCACGAAGCAGTCAATTAAGCATATCTTTCTCTCAGTGTAATAGCTTCTCGCAAATGTCATAACTTTCCAATAATTTATGCTCTAGTAAAATTTTCCACATTCGCAAATCTCATTAAGGGGTATAAAATTCAATCGACTGTAGTCCGAATGCGCTTGTGCTCGATCGCCATGTAAGCGCTTACAAATACTCGCTCGGGCAATTTAGTAATTAGTTGAAAATTTTGTTTATGCTTTTGAGGACTTACGCATGTTGCCAGTTGTTGCTGTTAAATGTAATTAAATAGTTGCGCTTATGTGCTCATAGTTTGAGTGTGTTGCATGCGATTCGAAAAGATGTTAAAGAAGTAGAGAGCAAATAGAACGTGAAGGAATCTCAGACTTTAGGCCGTCAAATAAGAAATTAGAAAACAACTTGCTCACATAATGAATTTTCACAGAATTATTTGACTAAGATTGCAGTAGCGCCCGAGTTAAGTGGATTAGAAAGAAATAAACAAGATTTTAGGTTAGATTAGCTTAAGTGTCGAACCTTTTAGATGTCTCACTTGGACGGTTCAGTAAGCACTTTTGGCCTATCACAAATTGTTTTAGGTGCCTGATGTCCGTGTCGGTTATATCGCCTGGTTCACCGAAAATATAATTGCCGAGGCGAGAAAGTTGCCCATTTTAAAGAATTTACTGAAAGCAATCGATCGGAAAATATATGAAATTAAAACATATGTTTGGAGCTTCATCCATCTCGAGTAAAGCTCGATATTAGCAACCCCTGTGCCCACGAAATATTTTCGAGACATTATTTTTCGTACAACCGCTTTTCTAGGGTTGACACAGATAGTAATTATAAACAAAGTCTTACCGCCTTTCATTCATGAAGTCATGTCCTAATCTAATTTTCAATCAAACGTATCCCACAACCATTAATGGGTCGAAGCTATGAGTTATCATAAATGAGAGAACCGCTATAACCTGTTAACTATCCTATTTTCATAGTGACATAAAGACCAAGACGCAGTCAAACATCCATCGCACTATCCTATACATTTAGGAGACTCTCAACTTGTCACAACCAATCGACAAATCATAAAATTTTTCACTTGCTTAATAAAAACTGTTTTTGGATCTCAAATAAAAATGAGTTTACGCAGTTGCAATTATCAATGCTATGGTTTCGGTTAGCTCTAACTTATATCTTTATAAGACTATATGAAATATCCAATTAAATAAAAATTGTCAAAGGTCTGAAGATTTTAAAAATTCTGACTTCTGATGCTATCAAACTTATTGTTTAGTCAAATATATAATGTAGAGTTTAGACTAACCGACGGTGAAATTGTCATTGACATTTCAAAGAAACTTTTTTCGACTACTTTGCTTTATATGCCATAAAATTAACCAAGAAGTATGTTGTACTATACCAAGATACCTCCTGATCCATAAACCACATATTTTGCTCAGTAAAAAATTTTGAGATTTTCTAAAATAATTCTAATAATTAATATTATATAATAATCATGGATAATTTTAATCCCACAAAATTTTGATATTCTGATATTTCAATGTACTGAACAGGATTGTCGTGAGGTTATAAATACTCAAAAGGAAACGTCAGAGATCCTATAAAACATGTATATACACATGTACATAACATACATATGTACCTGTGTATCGTCACTTAAAACGCAAAATAACCCAAAAATCGAAATTGAGTTTTTTATTGTTAACTACACTAAAACTACAAAATGTTAAGATTTTCAGCTTCCAACATATAACCAACACATAACCAATATATAACCAACATATAACCAATGTATAACCATTTGATAACCAAAACTCATTTTTTTTCAATATTAGTAGTTTTTATTACATCGTTTTGCCTTCGCCTGTAAACTTATGAAAAGTGATGTTAGGTTATTTTGAATTTTAGGTGACGACATTACATTTTTCAACGTGACGAGTTGAGTCGATTTAGTCATCTCCGTCTGTCGGTATATATTCGAACAATTTTCTCAGTTTTTCAGATATCAATCTGCAATTTTTCATATATTCTTTTCTCTACAAGAAGCTACTCATGTCTCGGAATCGCAGATATCGGACCACTATAGCATATAGCAGTCATACAAACTGACCGATAAAAATCAAGTTCTTATGTGAAAAACTTTTTTATTTGAGGAGGTATCTTCACAAAATTTGGCATAAATTATTATCTAAAACAGCGCTTCAATATGCGAAGGAATTTTTTAGATCGGATCACTATAGCATATAGCTGCCATACAAACTGGCCAATCAAAATTAAGTTTTTGTACGAAAAACTTTTTTAATTGACGAGTTATCTTCACGAAATTCAGCATCACTTATTATCCCAAATAACGCTACAATATCTGAAGAAATTATTCCGATCGGATTACTGTAGCAAATAGCTGCCATACAAACTTCCTGAACAAAATCAAGTTCCCGTATGGAAAATCCATTATTTTTGGAGGGTACTTTAGCATCGTTGCAACCCAAGTTATCGTGTTTTCTTGTTTGATAAATATATTTCATACACATTATTCCTCTTTGTTATTTTGTACCATTTTGGACATTAAAAATTTCTCTGCACTAGAAACTAACTCCTTCAAAACTTGCTTCTATCTTGATCTTAAATCAATTGATATGTGTTGGAAAATCATATTTTAGCTACCTTAGGTTCAATCATTTTTTCAATTAGCCCACATCTCGGTGCAGAGTAACTGTATGGCATTAGGGTGACCATATTCCGGTGATATTATCGAACTGCCACGTTCTTCTTCTTATTAATTAACACTTTATCAAATACGCGAGCACTTAAAGCGCGGCATTTATATAACGGTATTTGGTTTTGTGCTTATTTTTTACAATATAATATTGCTTAACGCAATATTTTTTAATTTCTCAACTCGTCTTAAAAGTTTCTACTTGACAATGACGGTAACGAAATCACGCCTTTGGAGTGGACACATCACACAACACAACCAACTTTTGCGCCGCATATAACGCTTTGAGATGCTCGAACGTACTGAAGTGCCAGTTACAAAAGGAAAACAATATCGCCAATGCCAGTGGTTGCGTTGGCCCAACGACGCGGGCATAAAAATACAAAAAACTCAAACCACTTGAGTGTCGCACTCGTTTCGTTGAGCACAAACTCAAGCGCTATGAGAAGGCATACAAATGGTGGTCGCGTGGTGGGGTGATTACAATGGACAAATGAGTTCGTATGTGTGTGTATGTGTGAGCACTCCAATTGGTGACTGTGTGCGTTCTGCTTGCTTTGAGTGTTTTATTAACGACTCACAAACTGGTTTATGGCTTAGCTGCACGCTCCCACACGTACACACAAACACTGACACTTAAACCGCGAATGAAGGGATGTTGCGCGAACGCCATCAGCGCCTCATCGCTCAGGTGTTGACATTTATTGTACAGCAACTGCTCTTTTTCGTTGTGTATATGCGTGCGTGTGTATGTGTGAGTGCCTGCGCACGACTGCCTTATGTGTGTGAGCAAGCTGGCAACTAGCCGGTTGTCAGTTCGTTTATTTGCTTTGCTTGTATTTGCTTGTGTAAGCATAAAGCGTGGCGCATCTGTTTCCATAGCGGTTTTGGCTCCGCCCACATTGCTATTATAAACATTTCCACACATACTTAGGAGTTCTTTGTATATTCTATGAAAATAAACTCACATAAAGCACATCCATGTTTATAATCAAATGCATACACATTCATATTTATTTAGTTATAATAGGTATGTACGTATGTATATATGTATGTATGTGAAAATATTTTTTCTACACCCTTTATATTTTTGATTGTGTTATTTAATGCATTTTTCATTTCATGCTCTTCATTGTCTATAGCTCAAGGGAGTTCAGCAATCGACTTTAAATTTCAATTAAATCTTATTTATTTGGTTGGAGTTCCTTTACTAAATCGATTTCAACGTCTTAATCTCTGGTTTTTGATCAAAGTTAGTGAACTATTTATACTACTTTTTTAAGAAACCGCCATTTTGTCAAAATTCAAAAAAATTTTTTTTTTTTTTGCTTTTGGAATTTGAGATAAATTTAAACAGAAAAATCTTCTTCAAAGCCAAACACCTTTTTTCAGAGTTCCTCCAAAGTTTATCAAAATGAATTGTCGATATGTTATACTATGCTATATATACTTCTGCTCTCAAATCCGTTTGTTTACTAGAATTTGATACACTCAATCGCCTCAAAACGGCCAAATATTGGATAGTCGAAAAAGTCTTTTCGTATTTTGTCAATAGATGACCTTGCAGTCGTGTATTTCCAGTGCTACCAGTCCCATTGTGTCTTATTATATAATGTTGGAAAGGTGAGATTTTAAGCTCAATTCAACCTTAAAATTAAAAAAATTAAATTCGGAGAAAATGAAAAAAAATTACAGCTGTTCAAAAACTAGTGAAAATAAAAAAGAAATTCGTCATATTTTGAAATTTTTGTATAAAAAGGGAAACATGCCAAGCAAGCCACTAATGAAATTTGTCGCTCGAAAATTTCATTGAGAAAGATGCACCTCGCTCTGGTCGACGTATCTTTTAAAAAGTCGATTAAATTATGGAAAAGATTGACCAGGATCGTCACATAAGCAGCCATAACATCGCCAAGGAACTTAATATTCATCATCAAACGGGTTTAAACCATTTAAAAAGGCTAGCTACAAAAAGAAGCTCGATGTTTGGGTGCCACATGAATTGTCTATGAAAAATTTAATGGACCGAATTAACATCTATAAATCTTTGCTGAAACGAAATAAAATCGAAACATTTCTGAAGCAAATGGTAACAGGAGACGAAAAGTGGATCAAATGCGACAATAATGTACGAAAAAAATCATGATGCAAGCACAGTGAAGCTCAGCAAATGGCCGCAAGGCCAGGATTGAAGCCTCGAAAGGTTATGCTGAGTGTTTGATGGGATTGGAATCATCCACTATGTGCTGCTTCAGCGTGTTCACGCAATTCTACATTTTACTGTCAACAATTGATGAGACTAAAACAAGGCAAAAACTGGGCGAGCTTGGCTGGGAGTTTTGCTGCATCCACCGTATAGTCCTAACCTTGCATCATCGAACTACCATTTGTTTCGGTCAATGCAGAACTCCTTTAAAGGAGTAAAGTTGTTTTAAAGAGAAGCCTGTGAAAATTATTTATCGCAGTTTTTTGCTGAGGAACCAGAAAAGTTCTACACCAATGAAATAATGTCTTTAACGGAAAAATTGTAAAAGGTGATCGACCAAACTGGTACATATTTGGTTCAATAAAGGTCATTATAGATAAAAAAAAAAAAAAAATAAGTTGAAATTTGATAAGAAATACGAATGGACTTTTTCGACTACCAATATATAATTTGTATCTGAAATATTGACCAATATATCCGAAAGTGCCAAATCAATATATTAAGTAGAGTGAACTAGGAGATATACCGAACTGATTTGAACCGTTTTAAGTGCATTGCTATAGACCGTTATTTTCGGTTTTATAAAGCGGCTTATGGATTTTGAAGAATCTGAATTAGATAAGGTTAGAACTAGAGCGGGTCTAAATACAGAGCGCCAAAAAATTGTGAGTACCGGAAATGTTCTACGGATCATTCTGAACAAATTTACTTAAAAGACTAAAGCGATAAAGTCGGTTTTCAGCCAACGAGTTTTAAAGCGAAGTTTTCAAGGAAGATATACCAAAGAGACTTAATGCATATGTAAGTGCATTTTTACTATTCTACCGCTTATTTGTCGAAATCGGCAAGATCAGAAAATTATATCGCATATCACCTATCGGTTGATTATTTTTTTAAACTTCACCTTGAAAATCGCTGTCTGAAAACCGGTTTTAGGCCCATATTCTCTTAGGCAAAGTTGTTCAAAAAGATCCATTGAACATTTCCAGCATACACGATTTTTTCATTTTTTATTGCTTTTGTAAATCGACCCACTCTAGTAAACACATACATATACTTAAATTCATGATTAAAAAATAAAAATAAAAAACTGATTCCAACTAATTAATTATAATCAATTACTGGCCCTTGCCACAATTTCATGCCAGATTGAATGACCGACCGAAAGAAAACAGATTTTATTTTAATTAACTGTTATTTTTTAAGGGGTTTTTATTTTTGTAAAATGTAATATTTGCCTTACATATATATAATATGATGAAAGCGGAACAAAGAAACATGAGTAATGCTGATGGTGTTTAACGGTACAGAGTGATCAAGTTCGTAATTGATTTTTATGAATTAAAAGGACTAGATTTTTAAAACCAGATTTATTTTTTTATATTTGTTTATACTCTTTGTTAGCAGCCATGGACATTGCCTATAGGTGTATGGCTGCGAAGCGTGATCTAAGGCACAGGGAAGCTGGGTATGTGAAAGGGTTTGAACAAGGATACGCCGAAAATTACTCCTCCTTCAAATACATTCCTGAAAACTTTAATAACTGAATCTCAGAGGTCACTCGGGGCGGCCTTTTCTCTGCTCACATACCAACGAGGGAGATGTGGATGTGGTGAAGTCGTTTTAGATAAAGCACAGTGAGTTTCTTCAGGGATGGGTCGAAGTGTTTTTCAAGTAAGAGTGGGTGCAATAAAGGTGGCGGTTCAGGTAGGTAACCGTTCACTCCGTCAGCAAAGCGGCAATACTTGTGCTGATCTCGCAAACTGTGCTTTCAAAGCTAATTAAGGAGTGACTGCCCTCACTAGAAATAACGTAAAGTTACTTCAACAACGGGCTCATTTGAGTCCTAGTCATATCGTAATCGCTGGCAATTTAAAGCCGATGAGCTAGCCAAAGGGCTCACGCTTGCCCCGTTCACATTGGAATGAGACCGAGTTGGATATCCAATGGCGTCTTGGGTTCTATCATTGGAAAAATGGTTCTTGCGTGCGCTTAGCTGGGTATATTGTGTTCGACAATCAGAAGCGTTTGCGAGGTCCTTCTGGGCTGAATCCTGAATGCAAGATATCTTCTGAACTACTTTCCCTGAGCAAAGTTTATCTTGAAGTAATTGCAGGAGTTCTTACTGGACCCTGTCGAACAGGCATTTATGGGGGGATCCTATGATTTTTAGTTTTAATTACTGCAACGGACCAAGCTGTTCAAGTAAAATACTTCTTAGGATCGACATTTTGAGCGAACCGAAATATCTTCCAGCAGAGTTTGTCAGTACACATGCAATATTTGGTTACTTCTCTTAGATGCTTTTCTAATTTATTTCAAATTTTTTGCAGCAAATCACTAATTTTTCAGTGTTAATAACAACCAAAACAACATTTACATCGCAATTATATAAAACACAAAATTTCCATTGGATATTAAAAAAAAACTCAATTCAGCTCCAGCTTTAAGCTAAAGTTTTCCGTAATTTTGTTTTGCATATATGTATGTATGCGCAATTGTGACTAATTTCGCGCATTTGTTTAATTATTGATTTTGGATTTCACGCAATTTTCCACAAATTCATTTAATAAGCAACAGAAGCGCCATGTTGCAACAAGAACAGCTAGACATAATTATTTGTGGCTATCAGCAAAACAATTGCGGATGTCCGTTGTGTTCAATAATTATTGCTATTGTTGTTGTTAAAAATGTAATTCAAAACCACACAATATTAATAAGTAATAAAGCCACTTACACACACCGAAGCACATTTACATGTATTAAGCATTTGTATATGTATGTTAGTTTTCATATAGCGAACTTTCATAAATTAACAACAAACTTTTCGTTGTAACATACCAGCAGTAAAAAACATTTATTGCTGCAATTCAAATTTTACTACAATTCAAATGTTATTACAAAATTGCAAAAAAAAACTTTTTAGCATAAAAGTTCTAATTATGGCTTAATAAAATGATGTTATTACTATCAAAATAATAAAATTACCAGATCGTCACAAAAATATATTATTATGTACTTGCAAATATGAAACTGAATCGAAAAGGCTTCACTTTAATTTAATGCAAGAAAAGAGATGGCATGACTTGTTTTACAACCACCCAATAATGTAGAAAGTTTTTAAATAGGACATCGCATGTGACGGCCTATTTTTTAGTGACTTTTTAGGATTGTTCCCAAAAATTTTTCTAAAAAGATGGTGTGGAACATGAGTTGAGAAAATTTAGGACTTTTTAGTCTGGAAGCCTAAATTCACATATAAAAAATTGGACTTTTGGAATACATTTGTAACAAAAAAAGTTGCGAAATTTGAGTTATTTTTGACACTTAAAAATACCTGGTAAGTGATGCTATTTCTTTTGTAGGTCTTGTCGAGTAGAACGAGATTCCAATTTTGGAATTTGCCACACACTCCCAAAATTTTTCGTACTTTTGCGAACTCTTAGCCCATGTCTTAGCTAATTATTAACCCATCTTTAATTTAAGAACGATTTAAGAAAGAAGAAAATCGTACCTTTCGAATGGTATGTAGATGACTTAATAGGGGTTATTTGTTTTTGCACAACAAACTTAAATTTTGTGAGCCATAAAGTTCATTCAGCGATTTTTACGATGAGTGAAATTATTCAACACGTAATGAAATGTCCAGAACACTGGAAAAGGTCTTCGGTGATAATTGTTTGTCGCGAGTAAGTGTTTTTGATTGGTACAAATTATTCGAAGAGGGCACTTGAGAATTGCCAATTAAAAGTCAGAGATCTTACCAGCATCTTTGAAATATCGGAAAGATCAGTGAAAATCATTTTGAAAGATTTTTTGGGCCTATGAATGTGAAAGCACGATTGGTTCCACAATCACTTTTTCAAAAACCATCATTGCGTTATCATCTGTAAAACAATTCTTTCCGACTACGATGATGTCATGAAATGTATTTTTACTAGCTATTAGTCTTGAATCTATGATTACGACCCTGAAACAGGAGATCCATCGGCCGAGTATCGTGCTAAAGCTGAGCCGATCCGAAAAAACCACGTCAAAGTAGGTCTAAAATCAATGTTATGTTGACAGTGTTCTTCTATTAGCGAGGTGTGGTGCACCCCGCATTTCTTCCGACCGCCCAAACTATCAATAAAGGATACTATTTGAGTGTTACGCGTCCTTAGCGCTGATATATTCATAAAAAGAGTAAAAATATTGGGGCCGAAAACTCTTGGTGTTTGCGATAATGCACCGTCGCATACTGCATGGATTCTTCGTAAGGTTTTCGACAAATTTTCAACCAATATCTTGGCGCAACTACGCTAATCGCCTGATTTAGCTCCGTGTGACTTCTGGTTATTCAGCAAGCTCAAACGACCGCTCCGGGTAAACCGTTTTTTTATGTTTACTTATTCAAAGTATTCAAATTGCAAGTCAATTGAAGACATTGAACGTAGCTACGCGCATTGAAGGCGGGTCGAATTTGATCAGATGATGTGCCGCACTTTTAATTTTTGTTTATCATCCACAGGTTAGTTACCTCAGCATATAGTGATGATAATTTCGAAAGACCGGCGGATTCCAGTTATGACCAGGCTTTACACTTAAGAAGCATTTTGCAACTACAGTGAACTTATTTGTAGAATATCATCAGACTAGTATAACTTGCGTTAGAATAAAGGTTTTGTTTTAGATATTTTTGAAAGAACAGATTTGTCCAGATTTTCGAAAGAGTAAGCCTTCCAATACGAGTTTTAAAAATAATTCAGAAGATTTGCTTTTAACTATTTTAATTCGGTAGTTAGTGCTTTTTAATCTTTCTCATCTAAATACTCCTTAAGTTTATCCGCTTAAATGACAATGATTTAGTACAAGACCGTCGAATCTTTTATCTGTTTTGGGTAATTAGAGCAGATTAGGCCTAAAACTAGTGCAAACATTTACAAAATATTTGTCTGCATTAAGGCTTTTGAAGGTGCACAGATTAAAAGATTTAAACAAAGGACGGATTAAGTGAGAGCCTCATATACAAGTATATATTTGTGTATGTGAGAATGAGAGGGAGTTGATTATAAACAGAAATTTTAGAAATGTTATAAAAACGCCGGGTTAAGAGAAATATCTTAAGGGGGTATTCTACTCTAGAATTGTGAAAAATTCGATTTTTTATTTTTTATATATTTAAAGTTTAGACTTTCAAAAATATGAACTTGAAAGGATTTTTCAAAATTCGACTTATTTTCGGAGATACAGCCACGGTGGCGTCCGTGTTCACTAGAATTGTATCCTAAACTTTAAACGCGTTTTTCTCGAAACTACTTTTTTCCACACGGTACCGGCATTATCTCAAGTTTTATACAACCGATTTACTTGAAATTTTGTGTGAAACTTCTTTATATAATCCTTTATCGTTCCTACCAGCATCGTGTTTTTGTTTTTAATATTTAAAAAAAATTCAGGAATTTCAAAAAAAGCGTACAAAATTATTCTTATTTTCAGGCAGTCGCCATTTTTCAAAAAAAAATTTTTCGTGTTCCCGGAGTATAACAGCATCCTTACTGATTAACAATTTCATTTGCTTTTTATTTTTCAGACCACCAGGAGAGTCAGGATCGATTTCACCAGGATTCGCCATTTTTTTACACCTGTCTCTCCCCCTTCTAATTATTTTAATTTTTAGTATTTTTTTGTAAAATTTTTTTTTCTGTATTCTTAAGATATCAATAAAAACACCATAAAAAATGGATAATAAAAATATTTTTAATAAAATTCAAAAAACTGCCCAAAATTTGATTTCTAGAGTAGAATACCCCCTTAAAGTAAAAGTGTATATAGAAGAGATAATTATACAGACGTTTTCGAAATAATAAAAACAAGCCGAAAATTCGATTTTTGCTATTATCCGTATTGATATCTCGGAACTTGGCTCTACAAATTGTCATTATATTCTAATATTCTCATTAGAGAGCGAATTTAGCAGTTTAATTATTGTTTACCCTTTAAGACGTGAGAAGCTCCATCCACATTGTACTACTAAGCAAAGAAAAGTTGCTTTTAGAAAGAAAAGGTTTGCCTATATAAAAGCAGCGTTTGGGAAATAATATTAAACTGCAAAAATTGGTTACTGAGAGCAGAAAAAGAGGAGTAGGCACAAAAAATCCTCTAATGAGCTCATCAAAAGAAGAATTAAAAGGCGTCTGTTTACAACTACCAAGCAGATAAAAAAATTAATAGCAAATGCCAATATTAACTTTATAAAAAGAGAAAGGTTACGAAAAATCTTGATTTTTGCTTACCTAAAACGTAGTCCGAATAAAAGTACCTTTACTGCAAAGTGTGTGCATAATGCGGCCACCAGAATTTGTTCGAAAGTTTATAGGCGAAGTCAGTTTGGCACAAGATTCTATGTACCGAAGAGACAAAGATTGTTCAGTTCGACTGTGTTAAGGAAAACAATATGTCAGACGATCCCGTAATCAGCAAGTCAACGCAAACTGTACAACGAAGACTATATTTATATATTCTTGAAATGGTGTTGGATCACAGGAACTAGGCACACTATTTATTATGTTAATAATATTATGAACGACCTTGCTCTAACTTATGTCGAAGAGAACATCCCATTTCGAAGCATCTAACAACAAGATAATGACCCTAGGCATATCTCGAAAAAAGATAAGGAGAGGTTTTGTAGTAAAAATGTTAAAATAATGGATTGGTCAGCATGGTCTCCTGACTTTCATTCCATCGAACACTTTTCTATGGATTTGAAAGATGATATAAGGAATGCCAAACCAAAAAATTTGCAAGAAATATGGAAAAATTGCAAACAAGACTTGGGATGTATATTGCTCTTTATATACAGCGGCTCTGTAGATACTATGCTTTGACATGTACCAAATATAAAATAAAAGGCAGTTGAGTACATTTCTCCAAAATAAATAAATCCGCGTGTCACCTTTTATTCTTTTCGAACAAGGTGTTCCAGAATATAAGTAACAAAAATTGCCGTAAAAAATTTAATGTGCATATCGTTACCTAAAATGCAAAACAACATATCTTAAAAAAAATCGAAAATCGCTAACAGATATAATAACCAATAAATAACCATTTTATAACCCAAATATGAGTGTATGATAACCAAAATGTAACCATTTTATAACCAAAACTCAAATTTCATTTCAATATGAGAGGTATTTATTATAACGTTATTCCTTCGCCTTTGAACTTATGAGAAGTGATGTTAGGCTATTTTGCATTTTAGGTGACGATATGCAAGATTTAAATAAAATATTTTTCATAATTTTCATCAATTTCTATGTTCGCTTTGGTTGTGTTCATTATTTCAAACAAGTCTCTATATGTACAGGCACTGTGAAAATATTGCTGATTAAACAATAAATATACGCTACTATTTTCTATTTAACCCTTTCTAAAAATTCTCACACCAATTAAGAAAACTCAAAATTATGGAAATGTCAAGTGACCATTGTTTTCGTAACGAACTAGGTAATTCTTTAAACTTTAAAAAGCGTGTAAGAAAAATAAAAAAATTCAAGTTTTCCTCATAATTTCGACGAAAAAATGTCAACTGACCATTGTTTGCTAATTAAGAAAATGTGTGCCTTTAACCCTTTCTCTGAGCGCTACCCCCAAGAAAAGGCATTTCCACCTCAGTTGTTACTAATTTGTCGAAGAGTGCTACATATTGTCTGTGACCTTTGACATGTCAAGTATTTAACGAGTGAAAATTGATAAACGTCTTCAAGAGGTTAGGCGCTGATGGGGTGGAAAGGCACATATACACATACTTACATACATTTATAAATAGCCAACAAACGTCTTCGCAAAAGGTAGCAAAGTCTATGCTGACTAAGTATCCTAACCCCTCGCGCAGAAAAAAAAAACAAAAAAAAATCAGTCACTTTTTGAGGACAAATTTTCCGATAAACGCAGGAAATGCATTTGACACTTTTCAGTCTTCCAAGAGACGACGTTTTTTTTTTTTTTTGCACGCGAGAAATATGTTGGGAAATGTGTATTATAAAGGGGAAATCATTTACCAATTTCTGCCAGCAAATGGCAGCAACGAAGCAATTTTCGGTTTGCAATTTGAAAGGTTTCTATGGTTGTTGTCGGTAGCGTCGGGTAAAAGTATCGAATTGCACGCGCAAAAGAAAGCAGGTAAAAGTGAAGGCACATTGTGGCGGCCGGTAGCGTGAGCAACTGCGCCGGCGCACAGCGCTTCTGCTGTGGTGCAATGAGGTACGAAAATTGGCAGAAAATTGAGAAAAATTGCTCATTTCGGAGTTTTACATGCGGTAAGCAGTTTTATTGCTGCCACAAATATAAATATAAGTAGGTATGGTGCGATGGAAGTAGCAATGCATTTTTTTATTTTTAGTTTTTGTAATCTGATATTTTTTATAACTGAAAAACTGCACCCAAGGCAGAAAGAATTTATAAAAAATCAATATATATACATATATAATATATAGACAAAAACAAGATAGAATACTGAGTTGATCCACGTGATATTCTAATTGCTTTCGCGGGAACAGTGTTAGAGGGTATATTTGAAATAGTTAGTGTAAATCTTCTAGTGCTAAGTCAACTTTTACCTCCGGACCATTTGCTTGGTGATTAGCTGACGTCGATTTTCGCAACTTCAACGAATTTACTTGAATTGGAGGCCATACTACTTAATAGATCTATTTTGAAAATATTTTCAGATGAATTGAATTGTTATATCCACTTGCTACTTAGAAAAAATGCGTTTGTTTCCAAACTGTTTTTGAAGAGGCACTTTATTTAAGAAATAAATAAAAATAATATAGCTAAACAGAATTTAATGTACATACTTTAATAACTGACGATTCATTTTGAAAGAGTTTTAACAAATTTTGGTTCTCTTGATCCGAGGAGCCGATTACGCTAAGTTAAAAATGTAATATTATTTGCCGGATAAACTTCAAAATTTGGGAGAATATTTTGAAATATACATATGTACATTCCATATACTACTATGAGAAAAAATAGTAAGACTTGGTTCATAATTTAAAATTTCTTAATTTATTCTTCAAAATATATGTCGTTCCTCTCAAAGTAGTCCCCTTGGCCAGAATAAACTTGTGCCAATGTTTTTTCCAATTCCATTTAAACTGCGCGAAACCGAATCCTAGACCTATAGAACAGTGCTTTAAAATACTCGCGTAGACATCAGAGATATCCCTATACATTATATGCATCGACATAAATTTTCTTTTATGTTTCGGGTATGAAGAGTGTAATGGCTGGACTCATAGTATGTATTTAAAAACAAAAAACAAAAAAAACGACCTCGATTAGGTGTCGCAAGTAACATGCTTGACAACGTAACGGAAAACTCTACAATTCATCAAACACATCATTACGTGTATTGTTACTAGAAGTGAGTTTGTGTAAATGTCCAGGAATTCTATCATTTGCGCTCCAAACATGAGCCGAAAGCGGAAATCCCAAAATTCATTGAAGGCATTGAAGGCCATTCCAGCCGAGACTTTTAACAAGTGTATGTAAAATTGGACGAAGCTTTGGCATGTTTTGTTGACTCTGATTATGAAAACAATAATAAGAATTTGCATTAAAACTTAGGAAAATGTTAAAAGGGTGCAGCCCCCAGTATGATCTATCTTGGCCGCTGTGGATGACGCTTCCGTCATTCAAGTTAAAACAGAGAGGTAAGTTAATTATATGAAGATATAAATGGCCTGTATAGCCCTACCAGGGGCGTGGCAATCGCTAAAAATCTCATTAAGGGGATATTCTGGTTTAGAAGCCCGAATTTTAGGTATTTTTTTTTTTTGACGCGATAAAAAAAATCAAAAATTATTTTGACTATCCATTTTTTTACATGCTTTTTATTGATATTCTAAGAATACAAAAAATTAATAATATATGAAAAAAATTGAATTTTAAAAAACTGCATGTCGGCGAAGTAGAGACTGATGAAACAATGGCTTGCCCAGGTGTGCAGGATATACTATAAATCCTTTCTGTGACCTAAAATGACAATTTATGCGAAATCCGTGAAGAGTAAAAGTGTAGTTATCGCACTACGAAACGTTTTTGAAAAAAAAAATACAAAATGGTGGAGGTTTGAAAAAAAAAGTTTCGTATATTCCCTGTTTTTTTTTTTTTGGTTCGGAATTTTTTAAAAATAAAAAAAAATCTTTCGAAAGCTCTTCGTAGTGCGATACTATAATGTAAAGGAAAGCTCTGTGTAAAATTTCATGTGATCGGTTGAAGAGAACTTGAGATATCAAGCACACCGTTTCTAGAAAAGTAGTTATGAGAAAAACGAGTTTAAAGTTCCGACCCGGCTGCGAAACGGTTTTGTCAGCGCGTCACAAAATGCGCTGTAACTCAGAAAATAATTTGAATTTCGAAAAATCCCCTTAGGGACATTTTCTTGAAGGATTATGCTATAAAAATATGCAAAAAAAATCGATTTTTTCGAATTTCTAAACCATAATAACCACTTAAGTTTCCATAGAGAAGCAAGTGAGTCCAACCAGAGGCGCAGCAATCCCTAACAACATCTTTGCAGTGCAAACATGTCATCTTTTCGGTGCTATTAGTGCCGAAACGGGTAACTTGGATCACAAGGCCTATCCTACTCAAGTTTTCATAGAGAAGCAATTAATTTAAAGGTATAAGTTGTCTAGATATTCCTACTAGGGGCGTGGCAATCGCCAAAAACTACTTTGCGGTTGAAACATGCCAACTTTTAGCCGCCATTAATGCCAAATATATAAAGTAATCTTAATTATACCAACAGTTTGTTTATAAAATATATTATATTTTGGTATTTTTGTAAGTAACTTCCTCGTCTAAATATTTCAACATAGTCCGCGTTACGTACAACTCACATACGTATTTACGGACTGTCACTTTTGACAGTTTATGATAAGCAATAATTTTCCTAACTGTTAATGACACTTTTCTAATATCTATTTATTTATTAATCGATTGTTTTCAGGGAAGAAAACAAAAATAACTGCAAACTCAGTTGTCAAAAGTGACAAAGTAATTTCTTCGAACGGCGAAACAATTTTATTTTGAAAGCTGTGACCTTGTCTGCGTGCGTTGGCGAGTCTAAAAATGCCATTAAATAATAAACTTATGACAAATAACTAAATATTTTAGCGACAATTTGTTAAAGGAACTAAGGTAGTTGCGAGTAGTAACTTAAAATAGATGCTTTTGGAGCAGACGATAAAGCACTCACTCACGCACTCGTGGCCGGCGAAACGAGTTAGCGGCAAATGTCAACAAAAGTGCACAACAGCAGCGTTGACAACACAGCTGTCACATCAAAGACATGTCAAGACGCATGTTAATTGGTGTGTCTGTTACACTAATTCTCATGAATCGACAGTCAACGCTGATTTACCAACTGTGTGTTGCTTATCTACGCACTCCGCGTATTGCAAGTACTCGCTTTTTGTAAGAAAAAACTCGGAAAATAAATTGAAAATATTTTTTATTTCACTTTACAAATAAAGTATGCGCACTCCAAATGAACTTGTCATAATTTTTTGACAGCTTCTCAACGAAGAGTTGAGAAAACTGAAGTGCGCTCCAGCAGTTGTAGAGTTTTCCATTTACTTCTTCTTCATTATTTAGTAGAGATACACATTATGTTTATGCGTTTATTGCTGTTTCTTATGAAAATATTGTAGGATATTCCTGTGCGGTGAAACATTTTGTACACTTTCAAATTTTGACAGCTGTAATGACATCTGCACCCGTTAGCCGTAGGACGCTTGTCACAGTTCGACGGACATCCAAATGTAGTTGCTGGCGGAGAAATAGTATGGTATCTGAAGACCGTTTGAGTTGCGGGGAAAATTACTTTGAATGTTTAATTTTGGAGGAGCACTAGTTGGGTGTGGGAGTGAGTAAAGTGATCATTGGTATATTGTCTCCTATACCAAAGCAACCTCTTGACTTTTGTGTTGGTGAAGTTGATCTAAAAACAAACCGCAACCAAGCGGCACGTCTATTGTTAGTACCGAACTTTTGTGGGGTTGTGAAAATATTGTGCGATTTCTTTAAGACAACAGGGCTCTTCATTCTGCTGCATTTCCGTTGGAAGCAGTCGCGCTGACACACGTTGCTCTCTGTGTCGAAGTGTCAATCAAAAGTTTCTGAAGCGATCTTCCTGAGATTTAGGGGGATGTCAGTGGTAACAGCAAGTTGAAAGATCAATAGAAACGAAGAGTGACAGCAAATCGATGAAACACCTGACGCAAAACTGGAGAAATTGGTTTTTCATTTAAATAAATGTTTTTTGTAATTTGTTTTTGAAAGAAGTGTGTTCAATTAAATGAATGATCAACATTTAAAAATTGAAGATAATATAGAATTTCCAAAAAAACATGCTAAAAGTGAAATAAAGCGCTAGAGAATGAGCTATAATAAGTTATCTCTTCTCTAACTTACAAATACCTTTCAATTACATCGCAGGATATAACCAGAACTTTTACCGTAGAATCTCTTGAACTTTCAACCGAACATTTTAACCGAAGAATCTTTATTATGCAACAAAATATGCAAGGTTAAAGACAAAATTACAGTCTCAAACTATCTCACCACAACGCGTTTTCTACTCATCAAAGCTTATCTAACATCACACTACTGAGGCTATGAAAGCTTTCTGTTAACTATCAGATTGAGTTACCTGAGTTGCAGACTGCAAAAGTCATGTGCAAAACTGTAGATCGAAAGTACACAAAATTCCTATTAGCACACGATAGAAGAGACTGTAGGAACATGATCGGAATACTAACTGGTTACTGTCTGGTGACGGCACACGCCCGCAGAATGGAGCTGACCGATCGAGAAGACTGCAGGAAATGTTTAGAACAGGGCTCTGAGGAAACAATAGAGCATCTCTTGTGCACTTGTTCCGCATTGACAAGACTACGCTTTAAGTATCTGGGGTCCCCACGGTATGGAACAATGCAGGAGGTATAGATAGTGAGGCCGCAGAATCTGCTCACGACGGCACCAGTTGGAGATTTCAATTTTGAGAAGGTCTACATACAGTTGATTCCTCGATTTGAGTTTGGGTCGGGCTTTTCTTCATCGTGAATGAATTTTTTGCATTCGAGCAATCTAACCAATCCCTGCATCTGGGTTCGGATCGGCTTTTTCTTCGTCCTGTAGGATTTTCTTGTATTCCGGCAATCTGACCAAGTCAGCGCAGCCGCTGTATCCGCGCTACGTTATGTTTACTATACTATATCGCCTAAGAACTCATACCACTCATCAATCCATCAAATCCGGTACTCCTCTTGCTCCAGGGAATAGGGAGTCTAAAATCCTCCCCAGAACGTATGTATATCTGGAATGCTTCTAAATAATGATCCACTGTCCGGCGTCGTGCATGCGTTTGCGCCAAACAGCAGGCCGGCTATTACGAGTGGTTTAGCGTTAGTTTGGTTTTGATAGAGAGAGGGCTCTACTTTTCAAATGCCTGCTAAACTCGTGATTACATCTGTTGGAAAGATGGAATCTTCGATTGATTTCGTGACTTACGTCGTTGTTGGTATTTATGCTGCATCCTTGTTAGATGAAGTCTTTCACTACCTAGAAGTTATAATTATCTTTTAAATAGGTCCATCATATAACGGGTGATCCAAGTAGAGGTACTCTTTTCAAAAACTTTTTTTGACAGATCCCGCGTGAGTCATGCCAAGTTGGTATGTTATTTTTGGCTCAACGAAGATCAACTTGAATAGATTCTAGAGCTCAGCCTCATCTTAGAGCACGCAGGCTTTCAAGAACTGTTTAATAATCTGCTATATTTTAAAAAGCTCGACAAATTACCAAATGTAAAGGGCGAGGAAACACATTCTTATCTAAAAACAAACACAAATCTTATTACGAGAGGATAACACCAACCGACTCTTTCCACAAAATAGCACCATAAGTGTGCAACTATGCTGAAATTTTCCATTCTGCAACTTCAACGAAAAAATCTCAAGTTGAGGCAAACAGCATTTTGATGCAACATTAAAAGGGATAACAAATAGCGGCTGATCGCGCCCACCCAACAACAATCAACAACAATTAAAGCACCACCATTGAAGTTTGAGAACAATGCGCAAACGAACGGCTGAAGAGCAAATCATGCGGCATATTGAACACGAAGTGTGAGCACAACAACAACAAGAACAACGCGATCACTGGCCATTTTTAATTCAAGCAATAACAACAAACACAATAATAGTGGCAAAAACAAATAACAATAACACTTGAGAAACGCTTACTTTCTGCACAAACTAAACAACAACAAAAGCAAATTGCGCTGCAAATTCGCACTCGGGAGGTCCACGCCGATCAACGAGTGATCACGGTTCGTAAATCCCGCATGCGCTGCACGCCAATACTTGCAGTTTGCAAAATCAACGATTGCCAGCATAACCCGGGGGGAGGAGTAAAGTACAGTTGGCGTGCCCGGCGCGGGTAACTGTGGCGAGTGGGGAGCGATTGCGCGCGCACGATCAGCACGTTCGCCACCAGCATGCCAGCCGGGCAGTGCGGCCACAATGTGCCACCACGACACAAATCTGCAAGAAATTTGCTAAGATCAGCAGCAAGCAGTGCACAATAAAAGCACTTCAAATTACAACAACAAATTTGTTGTTGTGTGCATTCAATATAGATATGCATTCATTTGCATAGATGTAGCACTGAGGAATACTGCAAATCTCCTTTATGTAGTGGAAGTGCAATCGGACAAATTTTAGCGCTAGTTATCAACAACAACACATATAATATCTCGCCATCGCTCGTCTTTGTCGCCGATTTGAAATGTTGAGCAATAAGAAATTTGTAGTTGACGATACTTTGACTCATGATCGTGCCAATGCGATTAAAGTGAATTTAATGCTTGGGTTCGAAGACATGTCATAGAAGCAGAAGACACAAAACTAACTATCTTATAGTTACTGATATTTTTTATATTTTTTGCGATTGCGTGTAATTGCTTTTTTTTACTAATTAAAAATACCGAATAAAAATGATTTAAAGTGTTTAGTAATTTAGTTTTTAATGCATTAGAGATTGCAATGGCTTACGAATTTCAAAAACTGTTTTTTTTTTATTGTCTTATTAAATTCTTGAGATACAATTCTTAAACACTTGGAAAAAGTATGCCAAAAATTCAATCCTGTAAGGACTTAGCCTGCCAACATCAAATTGTTGAAAAAATTCTGTTTTTACGCGAGGAAACCTCTTAAATATTATTTGGTGAGCTTATGCCCATATTTGGAGGATCCTATTTACAAAGTAACTTTATATTACCTTGGAACAGCGGAATATTTTGTTGCCAAAACTCAATATGAATTTTTAATAGTTTTTTTTTTAGAAACGAACTTTATTTGAGACTTTCTCGTTGAGGAATAATTCTCACGGCCCAGATGAGACGTAAGGCGTAAGGCGGGTTTTTATTGAAGAATGCATATATTATTAAATAACAGACGGTATTGAAATTTTACATATAATTTTTATTTGCTTAGAATAAAAAAAAAATCAAAAAGGTGGATATGGAACATTCCTTTTGACCGGTCCTATTCAACGATTTTTTATGATCACAAGAAAACAAAAATATTTTGTGTTAGTTTCAAAGTATTTGTAAGTAGAAGGCTCTGTAGTTAGAGCAGGCATCACTGTTTCCGGCTAAGAACCCACAGAATTGAAGAGAATCAGAAGTTCGTCGTTTTTGGAGGCATACTTTCAAGCGATTAAGGCCGCGTTAAGCTGAGTAGTTTTGGCCATGTCTGTTCTGTCTGCCTGTATATTCGCGAACGAGTCATTCAGTTTTTGAGCTGAATATGATATAGCTGCCATACAAAATTACCGTTAAAAATCAAGTTCTTGTATAGAAAAGTTTTTTATTTCGAGAGAATGAAGTCTGTAAAAAAATAACAAAAATTATTATTTGTTTTGATTTTTTTTGGATAATTTCTGTGTTTTTGGGAGTGCCGGGTATGTGAAAGCAGCCAACAGTATTTCTGTTGTAGACCAGTGCAATTGTCCAAGCCAATACTGGCCTCTTGAGGCGAATAGCTTCACGTAAACGGCGCATAACGCTCCAATAATATTCCTTATTTACAGTTTGGTTCGACGGAAGGAATTCATAATGCCCACACCACGATTTGACGTGGATTTTTCGGACTCGGCTCGTTTTTAGCACGATATTCGCTCGATTGATTGGTTGTTTCGGAATGCTAGCGTAGGTTCAAGTCTCATCTCCAGTTATGAAGGGTTTTATTAAGTTCTTATAGGAAGAAAGCATTGTTTCACAGATGTTAACACAACGGTCTTTTTCGAAAAGTTGAATGATTTTGGAACCATTCGAGATTTGGCTCTTCTCAAGCCCAATTCGTCTTTCAAAATCGCCCGCACCGATTCAAATGATATGCCCAAACTATGAGCAATGTCTCTAATTGTTAATCGAGGATTTTCAAACACCATTTCGTTCACTTGTTTGACGTGATGTCGATTTGACACCACATTTTCTCAACACTCTCACGAACGGCTTTGAACTCGTTATATCACTTATAAACACTTTTAGAAAACAGATTTTGATCCCCGACAACATTCTCAACGTTTCTGCAGGCGAAATTTCATTCCGCAAACCAAATTTTCTCTGTTCAATAAATTCAGACATAGTAAAAATAGAAGAATTCACTTTTAGAGCTTCACAAAACGACACGTATCTGAATTATTAATGAATATTTTGACGTGAAATTTCGAATAGGTGTCACCAACAGTATTATCAACTTGCAGAAAAAAAAATTGTCGATTCGAAAAACACGCGAAGTATAAATCAAAAAACCTTTAATTTGGTCACCGGGGTACATAGCCGAAGTTATCACTTTTCTCGTTTAGTTTCTTGTTGTTAAAAGTTAATCTCCTACATAACTGTTCTCAAACGTATACTATTTTTGATCTTGACTGATATATTCTACCTGGTGTGGTGCGCTTTAAATGGAAACCTGATATAACCTATGAAACAACCGTTACATACATATGTACATATTTGCACCGTTAAATTTATTTTGGGAAAATTCTGCATAAATCATTATGAAAATCGCAACAAAAATGCAATTTTGTGCTTCTAAAGCTACACAATACGAGTATACAATATGAACCAGCCTGTTTTTGGCAACTTCACTCACTTTCAATTAATTTCTAACGTTAAGCACCCCAATACTTTCCCACTTTCATACGCACGCTGCTCAACTCTTTTAGCATAACAGTTTAATTACCTTTGCAGCCCACACATTGTGTTTTAGTATTTATGTATGTATGTATGTTAAAACATCAGCTGCGGCATCATGTTGCAACATTTCTAAGCAATAATATTTTCACGAAACACCTACATATATATCGATACTGATGTATAGACTTTCAGGTTCAATGTCCAATGTCCATGCAGTTAATCTATTACACTGTTACATGGCTTAACACGCACACATACTTACCTTACACAAATACATACACATATATACTATATACATTTGTATATGGAATATATGTACGTATGTGTGGTATATACTGACTTTTGTAAAAGTTTGTAAATCGATACTATTTTGGCAAAGAGCAGATGGCCTTGCCACACAAACGGATTACAACACACCGGCGCATATGGCTAGGGCTGTGAGTGAGTAAATGTGCTATATAATTACCTGCTAGTATAAATCAAGCGAAAAGCGAAACAAATCAGGCGAAAGTGAACTTCTAACAAACTAAAATTAAAGCGGAGCTTCGAAATAAAATCATAAGAAAAAGTAAAATTGTGGAAAAAAAAATATTTTTTTTACTTTTTAGGTTAAACTCCTTAGGAAGAAAATATGAAAAAGAAAGAAAAACCGTTAACTTCGCTTGCCGTAGATATTATACCCTTCACAGGAGCATAAAATGTTTTATATTGATTTTGATCGATCAGTTTTTATGGTAGCTATATACTATAGTGGTCCGAAATTTGTGAAGTTTGCGGAGACTGATGCTAGTTAGTATAGCACAAAAATAGTTTGTTCCCTTCCGTTCTGGAAATTTCGATGTGAAACATGCACCTCCGCTTTGGTCGACCTATCGCTGGAAAAGTCGATGAAATTATGGAAAAGATTGACCAGGACTGTCACATAAGCAGCCATGACATCGCTAAGGAACTTAACATTGATCACCAAACGGGTTTGAACCAATTCAAAAAGGCTGGCTACAAAAAGAAGCCCGAAGTTTGGGTACCACTTGAATTGTCTGGGAAAAACTTAATGGATCGAATTAAGATCTGCGATTCTTTGCTGAAACGAAATGAAATCGAACCATTTCTGAAGCAAATGGTATCAGAAAAGTGGATCACATACAACAATAATGTGCGAAGGTCATGGTACAAGCGTAGTGAATCTCAACAAATGGTCGCAACGCCAGGATAGACGCCTCAAAAGGTTATGCTGAGTGTTTGTGTGATTGGAAAGGAATCATCGACTATGAGCTGCTCCAGCCTGGTCGAACGTTTGATTCTACATTTTACCGACAATAACTGACGAGATTGAATAAAGCAATCGAAAAAACGAACTGATCAACAGAAAGGACTTCGTCTTCCATCAGGACAACGTTAGACCACACACATCCTTGAATCTGGGATAGCTTGGCTGGGAAGTTTTGACTCATCCACCATATAGCCCTGACCTTACACCATCGGACTGCTATTTTTTTGAGACAATGCAGAGCTCTCTTAATTGAGTAAAGTTGGCTTCAAGAGACGCCTGTGAAAATTACTTGTTCAAGTTTTTCGACGAGAAATCAGAAAATTTTTATGCTGATGGAATAATGTCTCTAGCGGAAAAATGGCAAAAAGTGCCAAATATACGTTGTTAAGGGTACAAAAATCATAAAAAGTAGAATTGTGGAAAAAATTCCTTGCTCTTTGCTACTCCATAATAAACGCTTTAGACACAAAAAATGGGGAAAAATAT
Organism: Bactrocera zonata; assembly: GCA_037783105.1. Taxonomy (NCBI): domain Eukaryota; kingdom Metazoa; phylum Arthropoda; class Insecta; order Diptera; family Tephritidae; genus Bactrocera; species Bactrocera zonata. The sequence goes on along the minus strand of JBAWJQ010006262.1, from coordinate 8,707 downwards.
TATATTGACGCGTATAATTGGAAATTGTAATCGATATGGCCAGCAAATATTTATTGAAATGCACGTGTATTGATCTCAGAGGTATAACCATAAAAAACCGCGGCCTATGAAAACCAAATAACCCTGAAAAAGTCTGTTTTTTCTCGTTTTACTCTTCGGCTTCCTCTAAGGTATTTTTTGTGCTCTTTTTTCCTCTTTTTTTGTATTTGTGTATTTTTCAAACAATTGTCATATTTAATTGTCGACACTAGCTCAATGCGTCTGTTCTAAATTCTGCACTGTGCTGGTGGTTACAACCAATAAATACAACAAGATCGCACTAAAAAATATCAAAACGTGTACTTGTGTGTGTGTGGAAATGCGTGTTTGCAACGCAAAACGAGCAACCAACAAAATGTTTTCAACTGGTTCATTTGTAATTGATATGCTAGAGTTGGTATTGAGTTGCCATCGGTGCCTGTAAATGTTATATACGCACAAAATGTATACCTATATATATATATACATATACATAAGTATTCATAGAAGCTTCTGTACATAACTCATATATTACACTACCAGAGTATAAATCCATGTACATATATACTATATATAGTTCTATATCTTACACTATCAGTCGTTTGTTCAGTTGCTCGTTCCACTGGCTGAGTGGCAGCTTGGCATTGTTTTGGTTGGCTGCCTCATTGTCTTGCTTCATTGATTTCGAAATGAGGATGCAATTGAAAATCAGCTAAACATATAAATAACTACATACATATATATTCATATAAATATACCATACAAGTATGCACATATTTACTAATCAGTATTTATGTACTTGTTATTATCTGCCAGCCTTTATGCCTACTAAGCTGACAGCTTTTGTCTTTTGCTCTAGAAACTAGTTCAGTGAATTGCGTTGTGATATCAAATTTAATCGGATTGTAGTCAAACTGCGTAGCTTCACAAGGACTGAGTAATTTTAAGTATAAATAATAATGTTTTATTATTTACGGATGTATATTTCAAGCAGTACCCCATCTTTTGCTAGTTTTTAAAGATCTGAAAATTTTGAGCCATGTTTGCTGGATATAAACGCGAACAGAATACCAAATATGAAACATTTGGACTCAATTTATGCTCGCAGTGATTATCTGACTACAATATTTTGGAGCTGCGTAATATCGAAAAGCTCTTACTAGGGAGCAAATTGCTTAAGTGGTCCTTATTAAAATGAATAGCTTTGTTGTCATCAGCAGAACTACATATTTGCTCTTCAACTCTACTTATTTCGAACGAAGCTATGGAGAAAATAAATTTTTTTTTTATCTATTCGAAATGTTTCCAGAAATTCAAAATTATAAAAGTTCCTGAGTGGATAGTATGAAAATATTTAATAATTTAAGCCCACGAGAGCAAGTAGGTAGGTTGATACTTAATGTGGCTATCTGCAACTCACCTAGGCCCTTAGCAATCACCTTGAAATATCACCAAGACTACACACATCTCACTTTTTTTATTCGGAACTTGGAAAACTATTCAATCAAAAATACTTTTATCGCACCTAGGCCTTAAGAGGTCCTCTGTGAAACAATCAGGACTAAAATCCTTTCATTTAGTCCTCTCTGAACCACCCTCTGCTTCTGATGAAGTTCATCAGTAGTTGTGACAAAGCCTTGCTTTCGCACAGAAGATGTTTTATAGTTTTCTCTTCTTCTACCTCCTGACAACTTCAATAATAGTATCTTTATGGTTTAAAGTCTCCTCTTCTTCTTTTTTAATGCTTCCTCTTCTTCTACCTCCTGACAATCTTAATAATAGTATTTAAAAGGCGTCTTCTGGGATACCAATTAGACAATGACTTCTTAACACTCCTACTAAGGTATATTGCGTCATTTCTTTTGCATTTTATTAGTCGTCATATGCGGTCCATATCCCATTCATGTCACGTTTGCTTGCTTGTTGAGCAAGTTAGGAGTTCACTCTACTTGACTCGCATTTATTAATAATATGTTCATCAAAAAACAAAAGGTTTTCAAGTAATATATATGTATAAATTCCCCCTTTTACTCAGTCCAATTGAAGGAATGTGCCTGCTCTGGCTAGTTCATCTGCTTCAAAGTTACTAGGGATATCACTATGTGCTGGAGCCTGTTGCACGTTTAAAGTAAAATATAACGTTAGACCCGCTAAAAGACCAAGGCAGTTTTTTACGAAACTTTGAATGAAACCCTAAGAGACTTTCGTGATTGCAAAGCCGCTTGGCTGTCGGTATATATAAAAACTTTGCTAGTTGTGAGCACATTCTTTGTCAGAACAAGAAATCTTTCATGAATTGCAGTGAGCTCCGCGTAAAAGAGTCTACGTCTGGAAGACTAAACGCGATTTTGGTATCTAATTTCGCTGAAAAGACAGCACCTCCCACTCAATTATCTAATTTGGACCCATCCACATAGATGTTTATCCCTGCGCCGTTATCCACCTCGCCCCTTTCCCACTCTTCTCTAGAAGGGAAGAGAATATTGGGAGACGAATTTAGTTAAAATTTTATAGAACTTCGAAAATCCATGCTATTGGGTAAAAACAAAAACTTAGTATCATAGAAGTTTTTTTATTACAGCCGACTGATAGGGAGGATTGTTTCAGTCTAAGAGCTGACTTCGCTTACAGAACAAGTCTGTGGGCAAAAAATGTAAACTGGTATTTAGTGCCAGACTTGGCATTGTTCTAAGAGCTCTGTTGATGCATACAGTAGCTGATCTTAGTGTGCTTTGCATAAGCTTTACCGCGTATTTCTTTTCCGTTATTGGCCGTACGTTATAATCAGTCTTACAACTGTTGTGTAGAGCCAATGAGTGAAGTTAATGTCCAGCTGTAGCTTCTTTCTTTACCTTAGCGTCTAAATTTGGTTGCCATGAAAGCTTCAGCCTCTACTACCCAAGCTATCCCACGAGTCTAAGATATGATTTTTTATCAGGAGAGTTCAGTTCGTAAGACTGTTCGAAGTTTTCACATCAAATAAAAAAAAACAGAGTGTTTCATTGAAGTCCTCTTTAATGAAGAATACAAAGTAAAAAATCGAACTAAACAACAAAAGTTGTAAGAATTACGATTTGAGCGCACGCAATCCCGTAATGAAGGATGTCAAGCGCTCTTTAAAACCTTACATGACAAATCTTGAAATTACAACCTCAGCACTAATGAGTAAACAATACTTGTCAATATTTTTCTTCATAAATCAACGAAAACTACTGCAAAGACAAGGTCAACGTTTAATACCTTCTTATAAGACAAATTCAACCACGACCTTTGAAGTCAAAGTTCAAATATATTTGCTAATTGAACAATGAACCCTCGTAACAAATTATTATCGACAGGAAAAAACTGAAAGGTAAATAAGGAAGATTGTGAGAAAAATATGTTTTACCTGTGGTTTTTTTCGAAGAAAAGTGTGGAAAAAGGGTTGAAGAGCAGGCACATAACCTCAAATAAAGAATTATGAAATTTTTAAAGGAAATTAAGTGGAAAAGATTGCACACTAAATTCATCCTTATTACAAATATAGCACATACAATGCCAGCATACTTCAAAACCAACTTTTTAATTTCCCCAGCAGGGCTCAGCTTGTTTCCAATTAAGTTTTCCACTCAAAATCCTAAATGAAGTAAAGTTTTCAACTAAAACAAAATGCAATTTCTTGGTAATACAAAACCTCACATTTTAGCACCAAACAAAAAACAACAACACCGCTAAGAAACAACACAACAACCACTGATAACAAATTAAGAGCCAAAACTATGCTTCCAAACGAATGCCGAAAAGCAAAGGATTCCTTCCTAATTTGACGCTTTAGGGTGTTGCCAGGTGACGGCAGCAACAGCGGTGCGTAATTCCAAATTAGAACACAAAACGACGGAAGACAAACTGGAGAAGATAAATGGAATTTCCAATTAACTGCGGAAGACAACAAATGGGCGCAAAAAAAAAACAAAAAAAAAAATTGTCTGCCTTAGCAACGTCGCCAAGGTGAGAGCGAATTCTTTCGTTTGCACACACGAGCTGCCACCACAGCCCTTTCACACACGCGTATTAGGTGAATAAGTCCACGCAGTAACGACCTGCTCGCGAGGCGTGTGAAATGATAGCACACGCGTGCCGCTGCGCCCATTGCACTTTGCCGACGCGCAACGCGTTGGAACACCCACGTAGTGGCGGGTGGCTTGTCAACGTTTGGCCGAGAGCATCAGCTTCAGCAACAAAGTTCACAGAAGTATGTAAGTATGCCAGCTGTCAGTTGAAGTAAATGTCAAAAAAGTTGGAGTTGTGTTAATGTGAAAAGTTTGTTAAATGCACAGTGAAACAATTTGGAAATTATAAGAGTAGAATGTTATGTGATCCTGTCTTAAAATAAACCAATTACTTTATTTTTATTATTTTTTTTAAATATTTTTCAAAAGTTTTAAATTTTTTCTTCTGAAATTTATTTCAAAACTTCTAAAAAAGCCAAAATTTTAGAGGAAAATAGTTAAAAATACAATATTTTCCATAGAGAGGTACTGGGGGTTTGCAATAACAGCTGTTCATATTTTGATAGAAATTTTTGTGACGCCACTTTAGCTAGCTGCCGAAACCAACCATTGGAAATATTAAAGATTCAGACGAAGTTGTTGGAGTGATAGAAAACATTATCCAAATGACTTTTTGGAATTCTCCTCGGTTGAGAGCCTTTGCCTGAGTAACAATCGTTTATATACCATTGACCCGACTATGTATAGTGCGAACGGAACTCCAAGAGAATCTTCATCAATTTTGACAACTGTTCAAATTTGATTCACAAATATATTTTAAATCTTGATTACCGTCTTCAAAATGAGCTCTTCACCCAACACAAGTCAACACTGTATTCAATTTTACATACACTAGTTTTATTCATAAGCCTCGGCGGAGATAAGACCATCTCTTGTGTCTTCAACGAATGACTTTTAATGCTTTCAATTGACTCATGCCGCATTATCTGAATCGGGTATTTCAGTTTCGAAAGCAAAAAAGTCACTGAAAGCCAAATCTGGCGAATACGATAACTGAGCGAGGGCTCTTGCTTCGTGTTTGCCCAAAAATTCAGCCACAACCATACTAGAATTGAACGGCGCATTGTCGTTGTGAAATATCTATGAAATTTCTGCTCACAACTTCGATTGTTTACTAGGAATATTGATTCCCTAAGAGACTTTTGCAATATTCCTAACAACTCCATAGCCATGATTCCAAAAAGAACGACAAAATTTCAAGCTTACTCGTCGCTCGTTATTTTCCGAGGTGAGAATCGTCAGACAAACTTCTCCAGTCGTAAACCAACAGCTGCCGAACTTACACTGAATAATATAATATATGGATATAAAAGAAGGTTCTACTAAATTACGGAAAAAATTATCGATTGGACTTATACGCTCAGTTTAAATGTACTAGTCCGGGTCAAATTTGATCAGATAGTAAATCCCTACTTGAAATTTATTTTCAGATGTAGTGATTTACTCCGCAGCACTTATAAGATTATCACCTTTGAAACCGACAAATTCCTCCTAGAGTCAAAATCATGGTCTTCAAGCTCTAAAATCCTCATGCGCGAAAGCCCACTGTGGCCTGCAAGTCAGTCATGATACTCTCTTACGAAACCAGCAGCATACCAACGCCACCCAACTAGAGTCCATGCACGTGTACCACGCGCTGCACCCAAACTAGGTGGTTCCATCAAACACGCGCATATGTTTACAGGAAAATTACTAAGGTAATAAGTGCGAGGGGGAGGCGATGGCGCTTAGCTACACAGGCATTACCATTTCACACTCTAATTAAATTAATTATAAACATTTCTGCGCAACACACACACACACACGCATACAAACAAGCAAGCTGGTATCCTTGACTTGACTGCTGAAGTGCGTTAGGACACGCACTGGCTGGCAGCAAGCGATTTCTCGGATTGTGTATGTGTGTGTGTGCAGAGTGGCGGCGCAAAGGATTTGCCGAACTGTAATAATACTATAGAAAACATGTTTTTATTTATTGTACGGTTTGTTTATCGAGGGTTGCTGCTAATCCCGTTATGCGCCATGGCACTCTGCTTGAAGCTGTCGAAAGCTATCAGCAACACCATCTCAAGTGCGTGTACCCGACGCCGACGCATGCCGTGCAAATTTAATTTGTGGGTTCTCTTACCAAAAACGCCTGCTCAATACCACGCAACGCTGCCACCACTACCACCATACTTATCCACCACTACCCCCACCATAACCAGCACACTCGTGCTCAGTCTCTCGAAGCATTAAAAGTTAAAGGCGCTCATTGGTTGTTGTTGTAGAATTTATTAAATTTTTTTTTTTTTTGAAATTTTTATGACAAATTGAATTATGTCCGCCTCACGGAAATAATCATAATTCAGCAACAAAACACTCCAAAAATATACTTACACACACATACAATTACATTTGGTGTATTTATTTTTTGTGGCTTTTGGGTTTTTTAAGTGCCGCTGAATTCCTCGGAGAATACTACTTGTATGTAATTTAAGCTGGATTTAAGCAACGCACGCCTGCCTAACTGCCCCGCGCCATCCCTACCACTTCGACTTCCGCCGCCCAATGCGTTGCTGTCACAAATTGTGAAAGTGAAACTCTAACCTATGTTAGGTATGGGTAAAAAAAATGCCTCCACACACACGCACGCCTGCTACAATCTGCATCAAATTGTCGCTACTGCGCTGCCGCTCCACCATAAACATATTTTTTACGCTCCATCCTTGCACGAGCGCATAGAAGCCCGGCATTCCCCAGTTGGCTTGTCATCATTCATCATTTTTTCTGTTCTTCCTATTGCTGTTGTTGCTGTTTTTTGCTGCAATCAGCAGCAGTTAATGTCATATGCTTTATTGCTGCCGCCTGTGTTGTGGTACTTGACAAAGCAAACGCCAAGCGCCGGAGCTTCGCCGGCAAAAGCTCACAAGTCAAGTGAGCGTCTGGGGACATCCCGGCGTTGATTATTAACATTTTATTAGTGTTGAGGTTTTAATGCAGTATTCCTTCCGTTCCTACCGCCAGCAGCCCCTTTAGTGCCAATAGCAGCAGCAACAACACTTTAACCGGTCGCCAGTTGCTGCTGCGGCTAGATTTTGTATGTATGACACCCCAGGGATCAAATTAACACTTTTCGCTTTCCCATCGCATTATCGCTATCATCAACGCCTTGATTGGGGCGTTCAGCTTTGGCACATTATTTGTTGTTGTTGTGTTTGAACAGCACATATGTTCACTTTCATACTTATCTGATAAAATTATGTGATTTTGTGCATAAATTTGGTAAATGTGACGGAGATTGTTGGTAGGGTTCATATTGTTGGCGTTATGCAAACTAATTTGAGGAATATGTTTAGATTGGATGTGAATTAATTGTTTTAAACAAAATCAAAAACTCAATTTAATCGGTTTCAAACTTCAACTGCCTACATATAAGTATGTATGTATAATTTACAACAAAAAAAAATTTGCTTGAAAAAGCTACTTCTTCACGAAAATTCACATGTGTATTGTAGGATTTCTTATATTTTAAAGCAGAATATTTAAACAAATATTTTTTCTAGAGATCTCGAATCCTTCAAAAATTTTTTTAACAATTTAGACGAAATGGCTAATCGATGGATAAATGTTAGGTTAGGTTAGATGGCTAATCAAAGATCGATCTATAAGTTAGCAAGACGCTTAGTAGCCATTACCAAATTTGCACAGGCGTTTAATTTCCATTCCTGACAGCTCGGTGGGATGTCTGAAGGTGTGCGCTCCCAAGTGTTTAAGTCTTGACCTCCCAAGCGTGGGACAGTCACGAAGAAAATGTTGAGTTATTTCCATCACATTTTCTTCTATACTGATTCTAAAAATAGCGTCTGGTAAGATTCCAAGCCTAACTGCGTGGCCGCCCAATAGGACAATGGCCCGTTAAAAACCCCAAAACTAGGGAGAGGATAGCCTTACTGAGGGCAAAGAGATCACTATCTTGATCTTGGACCAAAAGGCTTTTGCGACACCGCATGTACCGATGATGGCCCAGCGCTGGCAACGCTTCCGCGAAACTCAGCTGTCAAGTAGTAGAACACAAGAGGATACATTAGCAACGATCCGCTCCCACTCTACCGATAGCGGCTTTAGGATGCCTTTTCTTGCTCATCAGCTTTACAGTTTCCTACGATTCCGCTGTGGTCTGGAACCCATACCAATCTTATCACAAAGCTATTCAATGCTATTGATAGCGCGGTTAGAAACTATTTAACCAACACTAAACGCACTGTTAATAAGTTCAAGGCTAGTATCCCCGCTTTGCTGAGTGGATGGTCACTTTTTTGAAGGAGGTTGCACTCCGGAGTAATACATCTACTGCTACATTACTGACTGCAACCTCGGCCTGGAAGACACTGCATTAGTCAGGAAGTCTGAAAATAGTGTTGACAGAGAACTCCTGACAGTAAACTCTTCCACCAACCTGCCTCCAAAGCTTTGACCCCAAAGAAGCTATTCCGAAAAGTCGAACGGACAATAAAAATTAAATTAAAAAGAACAAAAATTGGCTTTTGTACCACGATAACGCCCCTCGACTTGCCTGTGACACATTAATGATGCCACAGCCACCGTATTCCCCAGACCTGGCCGCCTGTGACTTATTTTTGTTCTCGAAACTGAAGAAA
>JBAWJQ010006260.1:0-72556 GCA_037783105.1 Bactrocera zonata | reverse complement strand
ATACGGTGGTTGCGGAACGATATGGGTTGAGTTTTTGGCGAAATGATCACGAATTACGAGGGCAGTATGGGATGGTGTATTATCGTGGTGTGAAAACCAAGAATTGTCTTTCCACAATTCCGGCCTTCCTAGGCGTGTAGCGTTACGCAAACGACGCATAACCTACAAATAATATTCCTTGTTGACTGTTTGACTGGTTGGAAGGCATTCATAATGCACAACAACACGATAATCGAAGAAAACAGTCAACATGACTTTGATTTTTGAGCGACTTTGGCGCGATTTTTTTGGTCTCGGCTCTCTTTTGGCTCGATATTCGCTCGATTGATCGGTTGTTTCGGGGTCATAAGCAAAAATCCAAGTCTCATCGCCAGTTATAATGCATTTCATGACACCCTGGTAGTCGGAAAGCATCGTTTCACACACTTCAACGCGACGTCTTTTTTCCAAAAAATTCAATGTTTTCGGTACCAGTTTGTTGATTTGTTGAACGTGATCTTCGTCGGTTGAGGTTGAGGCTTAGAACTCACTATACCAGTTGCAAACATTTTTTTTTAGACATAGTCTCATCACCAAAGGCTTTCTGCACCATCCTCAACGTATCCGCAGCAGAAAATTGATTCCGTAAACAAAATTTAATGCAAATTCTTTGCTCAACAAATTTCGACATCGCAAAAAACGAAAAACTCACTTTTAGCAGCTCACAAAACCACACGTATCTCAAACGCTAATGAATATTTTGACATGAAATTTAACATGAATGTGACTGACAGTACTACCAAACTAAAAAAAAATTATTTTCCAAATTCTTCGACTCGCACAGTTTAAATTCAAATATAATAGCAGCTGAGAGTGAATACGGCGACCGTGGAGAGTTTGCAGCAACTCGGACTGACATGTGGAACGACTAGATGCATTTTACGTCGAGATCTTAAATTGAAAACGTGCAATATACAGCTTTTGCAAGAACTGAAGCCGATCGATCTTCCCAACCGACATTGTTTCGCTCAGTGGGCTCTTGAAAAGTTCCAAGAAGATCCGACGTTTTCGTGCTAAATTTTGTTCAGCGATTTGGCCAATTTCTGGTTCAATGGCTATAAAAACAAGCGAAATAGAGGAATTTGAGACGAAGAACAAGCTGAAGGGATTCAAGAGCTGCCATTTCGTAAAAAAAAATGAGTTTAGTGATATTTGTGGTCCGGTGGAATCATCGGTTGGAGAACGTAACCATCAATGGCAACCGTTATCGCATCAGGGTAACGACTATTTGATGTGATATTACGCCATCAAACTTTTTCCTGTGGGGATATGTAAAGTCTAGAGACAAGGCTAGAGCGGATAATCCCGCTTCGATTTAGGCCTTGCAGCAAAACATCAATCGTGTCGTTTACCCATTACCTGTCGAAGTGCTCAAATGAGCCATCGAAAATACGACTCAACATCTGAAAGAGATAATCTTCAAAAAATAAATGTCAAAGAATGTTCTTTCGAATGCTAATAAGCCCATTAAATTTGAAGTTTCTTTTTTTTTCTTAAAAAAAAGTGGGGAACCACGAAATGGATAACCCTTTATATCATATCAGCCGATTTGTCTCTGCATTTTCTCTTTCTTTGCGCCAACTCTTTTATAGTTTGGTATTTTTTAGCACTTAACCTTCGCTTTTTCGTTTATTGCGCAGGTGTTTTTATATAGTACTCTACACCCCATCAAAACTTTCACAATCCGTCCATTGCTGCTACTATGTTGCTTTTAATTTTATTGTTCGATTGCAGTTTGTGTCGCTTCTTAATTGCGAAAGATAGCCTTCAAGAGTTTGTTGTGTTGTATGCGAAGCAGTTGCAGTCAGGAAACAGAGAAACTCATACTCTTACCAGAAAACCTATAAGAAAGTAGCAGGAATCTGATTTGTCATAAAAATTCAGATTACAATAACAAACACTTTAAGTAACAGTTGTAGAGTCAGTTCATGTAAAAGATGGAAGCGTAAACTGAAGTTTTTATTTGCAGTACAAATTTGTTGTTATATTTTCTTCGTGAACCAAATTGTTTGGCATTGTTTTAAAAAGAGCAGTAACCAATAATATATTTTCGCGTGAAACTTGTTTAGCGTCGATTGTAATAAATTTAGTCAATTAAAAACAATGTTTAGCAGAATTTTAGGTCAATATTTCTAGCGCTAAGATGACAAGTAGAGTAATAGCTATATATTTTTTGACTTAGACTGACAGAAAAAGGAGTAACTTTTCAGGTAGATTAATGTAAGTCTTTATTAACGCCTTCAAAATAGGCTTCTGCAACCAAGGTGGATGAAATTTTCGAGATGACAGAACCTGTATTAAGATAAAGGGATAAAAAGGGATAAAAAGCACCCGGAAATTGTAATTAAATTCCTCGGGTAAACAATATTTCAAGCACATGTATTTTGGTAAGTTGGCCAAATTTGAGCGCGATCTGTCAACCAGTTCGTTTACAACAACGGCTCAAGTCGGTACACCTGGGTAGTGCGTTGCGATTTTCACAATGAATCAAAATATCGAAGAAAGAGTTTTTTTTTAAATTTTGTATTTCTAACGAAATTTCGTATCAGAAATCGTTGCGAATGTGGGTAAAGGCTTACGGTGATTCAGTTTTATCAAAAACACAAACGTATGAGTGGTACAAATCCATCAAAGAGGGTCAAGAGATCATTGAAGACATGCCCCGTTCTGGATGACCTTCGACCTCTTCAACTGATGAAAAAATTTATAAGCGAAGGATATGGTGCTTGAAAATCATCAGACATGTGTTAGAGTGATGGCAAGAGAGCTTGATATCTCTCTCGAGACCATTCGCATGATTTTGGTGTATATTATGGGTATGATTCTGGGTTCTGATGAATCTAAATTTTTTCCAAAAAGATTACGGTTGCGACTGTATTTAAAGTCAAAAACGCAATGAATACCATCGATCAACAACGTATTCACTAGATTTTGCTCCGCGTAATTTTTTCTTGTTCCTCAAACTGAAATTGCCGGTCCGTGAAAAACGTTTTTATTCGATCAAAGAGATAAAGTAGGTAGAAAAGTTGAATGATAGTTTTGGCACCGTCCAGTTTTAACTGAAGACACATATTTCAGGAACTACTTGAGGGTTTTAAACTAAATTTGGTATCTGAGATTATTTAACCGTTTCTATCATACACTGTAAAAATAAGCAAATTCGAACCACAACAATGCCTACTGCCCTATAACACAGTTTTAAACTCCTTCTCATTCTTTGACTTCAAAATATTTGATTTTATGTGCAAAAATTGGAGAAATTGGGTTAAAACTTTTCAAGGACCCAGAACAAAATATCTGGGTTTGGCTGACTTTTTCCCAAATATGTTGGGGAATCTAGGAGTTCTAGTATTGAAACTCGGAAAGAATATTTTTGTGATGTCTACATGCCCTGTAAAATCAGATCAATTCCTCTCTTAGCCACCATATAAGAGGTTTTCTAATAAGAGTTTTGTGTTTTTTTTTTACAAAAAAATACATTAATTTGTTAAGTAAATTTGGTGTTTATTTAATGTGAAGTACAATCGTTACAATTAAGTTCTGAATATAATATCACTAAAATGGACTCCACGACTACTTCTGCAGGAACGAATTCGACGAAGCCAATTTTCAAGTACTTTTTCCACTAAATCAAGTCATATGCCATGAATAGCACGTTCAATATTGACTTCTAAAACTTGAAGAGGGTCTAATTTATTGTTAAAGAACAATGACTCTTTATAATCCCACAAAAAAAAGTCTAATGGTCTTAAATCAGAACTGCTCGGAACCTGTGAATTGAAATTCAGGGAGATATGCATAATGCATAAATGCATAAAATGGAATGGAATGCCTCTCTTGGCCCCCATATATCTAATAATGTATAAATATTATCTATCTTCTGGCTGACTGTAATTAAAAATGACGGCACCATAGTTTTATATTTAAAAATGGCATAGCTTAACGCAAACTACTTTAATTTATTTATGAGAAATGTAAGATTAAGACTTTTAGTGGAATTTCGTTGGCCTCATTGTTATAATACTACTGTGCCCAAAAAAAAAAAAAAAATAAGGTGACATTGTATTTATTTTGAAAATTCTTTATTTATTCTTCCAAATCAATTTCATCCCCTTCAAAGTAATCCCCTTCCGACGCAATGCACTTATGCCAACGGATTTTCCAATCTTCGAAACACTGGTTGTAGTCACTTTCCTGGATGGCCTTCAGTTCCGTCTTCGCTGCGGCTTGAATCTCCTCTATCGTATTAAAGCGGTGTCCCCGGAGCGGTCTTTTGAGCTTGGTGAACAGCCAGAAGTCGCACGGCGCCAGATCAGGTGAATACGGTGGTTGCGGAACGATATGGGTTGAGTTTTTGGCGAAACGATCACGAATTACGAGGGCAGTATGGGATGGTGTATTATCGTGGTGTAAAAACCAAGAATTGTCTTTCCTCAATTCCGGCCTTTTTGGGCGGATAGCGTTACGCAAACGACGCATAACGTTCAAATAATATTCCTTGTTGACTGCTTGACCGGTTGGAAGGAATTTATAATGCACAACACCACGATAATCGAAGAAAACAGTCAACATGATCTTGATTTTTGAGCGACTTTGGTGCGATTTTTTTGGTCTCGACTCTCTTTTGGCACGATATTCGCTCGATTGATTGGTTGTTTCGGGGTCGTAAGCAAGTCTCATCGCCAGTTATAATGCATTTCATGACACCCTGGTAGTCGGAAAGCATCGTTTCACACATTTCAACGCGACGCCTTTTTTCCAAAAAATTCAGTGTTTTCGGTACCAGTCGAGATTTGACGCGCTTGAGGCCCAAAACATCCTTCAAAATGGTATTGACTGAGCCTTTCGATATGCCAACTTCATCAGCAAGGTTTCTAATTGTTAGTCGATGGTTTTTCAACACCAAATCTTTGATTTGTTGAACGTGAGCTTTTTCGGTTGAGGTTGATGGTCGCCCTGGACGCTCTTCGTCTTCGAAACGTTCGCGGCCGGCTTGGAACTCACTATACCACTTGTAAACATTTTTTTAGACATAGCCTCATCACCAAAGGCTTTCTGCACCATCCTCAACGTTTCCGCAGCAGAAAATTGATTCCGTAAACAAAATTTAATGCAAATTCTTTGCTCAACAAATTTCGATATCGCAAAAAACGAAAAACTCACTTTTAACAGCTCACAAAACGACACGTATCTCAAACACTAATGAATATTTTGACATGAAATTTGACATAAATGTGACTAACGGTACTACCAACCTAAAAAAAAATAATTCTCCAAATTCTTCGACGCGCGTAGTTTACCTTATTTATTGGGCACAGTAGTATATACAAACTAGCAATGAAGGATTATATCATTCTTTGCTTCTAACAGAATACCTGCTTATATGCTTATAATCTCCTTTGATTGATTTAAAATAATAATGATATTGTTATTTTAAGTTTGAACTTAAATTTGAACTGCGAATGAGCATAATCATTACCGTTGAATAAAATTATATGATATTCTGTTGATAAATTGGAAAGCTTTAATATTTTATTCGTATTAAACACAGTAAATTGGATATTTATTTTAAACATTTGCATTTTCCTAGATTATCATCAATAATCACCGACATGTGAAGTGTTTTCAAACATAATATATGGTATATCGATACGGCATAATTGCTCCTTTTAATTGCAAATACACAAATACACAATTAACCGACAATTATAGACGATGAATTTGTTGAATTGTTTATGTACGCTATAATGACACAATTTAATATGCACAACTTGATGTGGTTCTATATTGCTTGTCTGCAAGAAAGCCTTATTGCTTGTGTTGCAAATGGCAGCAACAACTTTGAACGGCGTCTGCAAGAAATCGCCGGGTTTCTGACACATCAGCGCGTATATGTGTATACTTCTATAAACAGGCTTAAGTGTGTATGTGCGTGTGTGTGTGTGTGCATAAACAGGCCCAAGTCGTTGAAATTGTGTGATTGATTGATAGCAAAGGCACTCGAACTGGCTGATTGGTTTCGGCTTACGTTGTTCGCTACGAGCAAGCACCGCGGGAGACGGCTTGGGTCTAGCTGCAGCCGCTACTCCATTGCCAACGTTCAACATTCATCACTGCAAATCTGCCGTTTGGCAAGTTGAGAATCTTCTAGCGTCTGGCGTCAGGGCATTGCATCCTTATTGTTGCTTCCGCTCAACTGTGTCGGCCAATTTGCCTTATGGTGCTCTTCGATTGTTGTCTTTGCTGTATTTACATTTCAACAATGAAACTGTGAACATTTGCCATTATCGTTTAACAAAATGCTGACATAAGTTCCAGCAGAAGTCCGACTTGGAGTGATTTCCAAGCAATTGTAATCGCATTACTTAGTCGCATGGTTATTGTTATTATAACATTTATATTGTATGCTGTTCTGCTGCTTGGTATTTGGAATTTCTTTCGAAAAAGGAAAAGTAATGAAATGAAAATAATTGAAATAAGCAAGGAAGGTGAAGAACTAATAAAATAGATCAATAATCGAAATACTGAAAGGTCAAATAAGTTTAAATGTAAAAAAAAATTCAACTTTACACTTGCAAAAGGTTTGTTAAAAAAACTTTGATCGGCCAGTTTGTATGGCAGAAATATGCTATAATGGTTCGATCTGAATAATTTCTTCGGAGGTTACATTATTAACTTAAATAACAACCCATACTAAATTTCGTGAAGATAACATGTCAGTTAAAAAAGTTTGCCATACAAGAGCTTGATTTTGATCGATCGGCTTGTACGACTGCTATATGTTATAATTCCCCGATATCGGTGATTTCGCAAAATAAGCAGCTCTTTGGAGAGAAAAGAACGTGCGGAAAATTTTAGAACGACATCGCAAAAACTGAGCGACTAGTTTATGTATGATTGACGGAGGCATATGTAGGAGTTCACGCAAGTGAAGAAAATTCTCTGAGCGCCATTCAGTTGGGAGTGACTAGAAACGATTCTTTTACATATGGCTCAAGCAGTTTATGTCTTCCGATATTAGACCAAGTATCCTCTGGTAGCCTAAAAGCATCCGTTTGAAGGCGGGCTTAAGTGATAAGGCGAACCATCTCTGGGAACCTGCGCAGAGTCAGCTCGTTTCCTTCGGGGTGTTACAAGCTTCTTAGTGTAAGCAGGTTTACTTCAGGGCAAGTAAAGCCGAAAAAATTGCATTTCTATATTCTTAAAGTAATACTAAGAAGCAAACTGAGCTCCATTGGCTGGAAATCGAACAGAATTGCATCGAATGTAAAATAAATTTTTATATATTTGAAACAAAGACCCTTGCTTTTAAGCCACCATTTGGTTTTAACAATGATTCCACTTAAGGGTTTGGGAACAAAAACCGAGGTAAGAGTACATGCCGGCTTCAGAGAGCTGTACAAATACTTTCTCTGATCTCGATAAAAACCCTAAAAATACTTTTCTCTAACTGAACCACTTTGAGGGGAGTTTTGTTGGATACTTTTAACATTGGACTTTTGTCAAGCTCAACTTAGCTCAATAAGTTAATGTAGTCAAACTTAACTCCACGATTTGATAAAATTTAAATATTTAACACAATACAATAGCCAGCTCAATTCTACACAGAACGAAGAGAGAGAGAGAGAAGAGAGAAATAACACAACACTGTGTAAAGCGAAGAAATTTCATTAAGCTACAACTTCTAATTGCGTATTATTTGCTTGGTCAAGAGTTTGACAAAATAGATTTAAACTTCTTTGAACAATAGGTTCTCAACTTCTCCACCAAAGTTCGTGACTACACTGCTAATATTGCGTTTTAATCACACGAACACGCTCACCCAAATACTCGTCTTCAAACACAAACAGCATGATGGCTACGAGTTTAACGGCAGCTTATCTGCATCGATGGCAGCAGGCACCAACCACAGACGTAGCAGACAAATTTCCAAAACCATTTAAAGTGTAAGTGAGTTGAAGAAAGTTTACGTACAAATTTTGGAGAACTTGCACAAGTAGTCTTGTGTGGACGATGACGTCGTGCTCAGCTTACCAGGCCAATAGGGCGGGCGTACATTCAACTCACAAAGGCAAATTAGGCTTATCACGGAGCGGCGAGCGGCAGCCATAGACACTTGATTGTCATACAAAACAGCAGAGTTTGAAGTGCGTGGTATGCCACCGCCATATCACATATTGAGAAGGGTGTAACTTTAAAGAGTTGGCGCGTCGTTGATGGCAATCAACCAGCTGATGATGTCGTCGTCTCAGGCGGATAAGTCAAGTGGAAACAACTGACACTTAGTGTCGTGGCGCTGCCTAAATTGGTTTGAATTAATTCAAGTGGCCGGCTACTTCAACTGCACGGAGTCAACTTTCACCTGCTTTGCCTGAACCGACAGAATCTTTGCAGTTACATATGTGTATGTGTATAGTGTCTTTGGTCGGCCAATGACATCATGAGTTCAGTGTTTGGTGATGTCACAGTAATTTCGTGCCAAAGCAAGTGAGTAGTGTTTCGAGAACTGTTTTACTATAAATTTGGAACTATGGGACTATGTATCCAGTGTAATGACAAAGGTTGTGTAAGTGACACAGGTTGCGTGGGTGACTCAGGCTAAGTGTTGCGGAATTATGGCTAATCAAATTACTGATTCATTAATTAAAGGCTAAACCGTAGACGGCCGGCATGCAGATAAACCGAAAAATGTTGATCCGCTTACCTAGCGTGGGGTACGCTCACCCGGCGCTCACTGTTCTAAGTCACCGAGAAGACAGTTTCTGTCTTCAAAAATGTATATTTTACTAACATCTTTACGTCCAGAGGGTGGTTAAGTATTCCACTCACTATCCTTCTATACACAAATGTATAAATCGTCCTTGTCCAGAGGGTTATCGTTCTTTTAGATTTATTAATTTGTGTTTCTATTTCCTGGCAGCTTATCAGTGGTTTTTGGGAGTCCACAACCACCGAGCTCATACTGACTTATATCTCTTATTAAATTCGGCTTTTATTCGGTACTTAATATCGTCGCTCAGTTGTCGAAATTACAGTTGATTGAAGTAATAAAAATCATGAGTTATGTCGGCGGAGTTCACAATGGCGCGTCAGTCTATTCTTATTCTTGCAAGTTGGCACCAAAGGAAAACCCTAGCTTAATTAGTTCCTTTACCACTTGTTTATTACGCGTCTTCTCTTACGCGTCAGCGTAGAATCTATAGATATCCTGTGAGCTTGGAAAGCGTTGGTGAAACTTGTACAACAGTGAAATCAGTTAGGTCCAAAGTGGAGCGCAAGAGATCCTCTGAACTATGTACTCTTAACAAGGTTCATCTCGCTGTGCTAAGTGTTATGACTGGACACTGTCTAACGGACACACACGCGACGTGGTTGCATATCTTGTCGGACGCAAACTACCAAATTGTATGGAGTTGTCTAGACACTTTCTTCTCAATTGTTAAGCTATTGCCAGACTTAGATTGAAACGTTTTCGTAAACAAAGTTTCGGCGAATTTAAAATTTTTCCCAAAATTAGTCTAAAGTAATCATTAGGAAATAAATCGAAGGTCGAGGTTGATCGAACAATCCCAATTAGGCTGCTGGAGACGCTTGTCCGTTGTGATGCCCAAAACTCTTAAGTATGCATCAAAAAGACCGTCGTAAATCTGCAGAGCACCTGAAGGCAACCACAACGGTATTGAACTGGGTAATATAGCTACTTCTTCTTCTTTACTGGCGTAGACACCGCTTTCGCGATTACAGCCGAGTCAACAACAGCGCGCAGTCATTTCCTCTTTTCGCATCGTGGCCTCAATTGAAAATGCCAAGCGAAGCCAAGTCCTTGTCCACCTGGTCTTTCCAACGGAGGGGAGGTTTTCCTCTTCCTCTAGTTCCCACGACGGGTACTGTGTCGAATACTTTCAGAGCTGGAGTGTTTTCGTCCATTCGGATGACATGACCTAGCCAGCGTAGCCGCTGTCTCTAAATTTACTGAACTAAGTAATTTTTCGCATAACTTGACCGTGATATTCGCCGTGGCCAACGCGCAAAGAACCATAAATCTTTCGCAGAACTCTTCTCTCGAAAACTCGCAACGTCGACTCATCAGTTTTATCATCGTCCAAGCCTCTGCACCATATAGCAGGACGGGAATAATGAGTGACTTATAGAGTTTAGTTTTTGTTTGTCGAGAGAGGACTTTACTTCTCAATTGTCTACTAAGTCCAAAGTAGTACCAGTTGGCAAGAGTTATTCTGCGTTGAATTTCCAGGCTGACATTGTGTTTCTGTGTAAGTATGACAACCAAGAGGCTTCAACCTTGGTCTGGCGAAAGCTGATCAATAAAGAAGAAGGTGTCCAGATCTTCCCAACTCATCTTCATCATTTCAACTTTACAGTTCGCGTCTTCCAAAATCTTTAGCCTCACCGCGTGAGTTGTAATAAGACAATCTTCAGTTAAGAGCTATTAGATCCATGGTCTTTTTTCGCTCCACTCCTAGCCAGAAGGCTCTTGCAACCCCACAAGTACTCGTTGCTGACCAACGCTTACTGAGCTCGCTCGAGGTCCATAGATTCAGCGATCGAGTGAACGAAGACAGGAACACCTGCTCATTTCCATTTTTAATGTGAGCTATTCTGCCGACGGTGCCGCTGTGGCACAGGCACACAGACAAATTTAATTTGGAAGTAGCTTGATACCATAGCTAGTGAGGTCATGCAATTCTTGACTGGCTTTGAGCTCCCTGGAAGGCAGCACAACGCTTGTATAGCTGTTCTACTATCGGAGTGGATGCATATTTCGCTAAAAGAAGCCCGGCAATTACAATTATAATTTTAAAAGCTTAAAAAATTTCATTCGAAAGAGAAATGCTGCTTCTATGGTTGCAAATTCGTATGTTCAACGTATGAGCACTTCTGTGCTGAGGAAACCCTGAATTTTAATGAATTCAAATATTAAAATTTATGTAACCCAAAAAGCAGGCGAAAAGGTCAAATTGAAACCTTTGCGTGAGTTTGAATCGTAAATTGAAAATCATAATATATTCGCTTGTTAAATTATGGCCACACAATTCGTTCGGCCGCTGCGTGCCACAGCGCTTTGCTGCATGTGTGTTTAATTGCAATAAAAGCAATCACGAAAACCACATGAGAGGCCATAATCAGCATTACGCAAGTGCTTTTGTAACATACAAAATTAACCACATCGACCGGAATGAATTTAGTCAGCTGAGATTTTAATTCCTTCCTGTCATGGGCACGGCCTGCCGCCGCCGCTGACGCATCCTTCAACGCAATGGCGCAGCCTAACTGTGTGCGGGCACGTATTTTTCGAATAATATTTCCGCTGGAAGTGAAGCTCATAAAAATTACACAAAC
Organism: Bactrocera zonata; assembly: GCA_037783105.1. Classification (NCBI taxonomy): domain Eukaryota; kingdom Metazoa; phylum Arthropoda; class Insecta; order Diptera; family Tephritidae; genus Bactrocera; species Bactrocera zonata. The sequence goes on along the minus strand of JBAWJQ010006260.1, from coordinate 61,159 downwards.
AAGCCGATAAAATACGCACCAAATGCTGAAATATTTATGCCTACAAGCAGGGAACCGATTGGTGTAAAAGCAGAAACCGGCAGCGGCGGGGTTTAAAATTACAAATGACATACAAAAAAACCGTGAACATTTATGAGTACTTTTATTCATTGTTTGTACGGTTGCGACCCTTTGCCACTGCATCCTACCCAGATCCATTGTTGAATACGCGAGATTACCAACAAACTGTAAGCAAATAATTACTCGGCTGGGTACAAGTGATGACAGTCGTAGAGGCAAGCGTATACTAAATGGCCAACACCACTTCCGCGCGCTGCTTGTCGTTCCAGCAGTTATACAGCTGCAGCCGGCCGCTTTATGCGCACGCATGACTGGCCATAAAACATTTTTGTGGCATTAATCCGCGTGTGCGGTCATTAAAAGGACATGCTGGACACGCTGGCGTTGTGTTCTCGGAAGATGGGCGTGAAGTTGACCACACGAGTAGACAGCTGCGGGAACATGCTAGCAGACAATAATTGCCTCATAGCGTGGTTCAGCCATTTAAATAGCCATAAAAATCGGCCTTTTGATGGTTGGTTTTGGCGCGCGTTCGCTTTGATTTGGTGGGCCAAAAAGTCAAACGCTTTGACTGAGTCCATAAAATTTTCCCGCAGATATAAAATATTTTCCGTTGGGCAGGCAGTAACAAGCGTTTTGTGTTATTCTTTTTATTTGCTCTCTTGTCTGGTGTTAATGGTAGCGGCTTAACGGGTTTTTGTCTTCTGCTTTAGAATTTTTTCTGTCCGCTTTTGTTTTGTTTGCAGTTTATTTAACTCTTTTGTGGCTTAATTTAGCTGTTTTGCTTTGGAATTGCGGTCTATCTAATCCGGACAATCATTCCTACGGCAAAGTGAGGTTTGAATATTTCATCAACAGCAGTTTCGAGAATTATCAGTGGAATTTTCGCATTTCGACTGTGTAAAGGAATATATAAAAAGTATGTAGGCTTGCGATATGGCGAATAATAATAAAGTTGCACATTTCATATAAGTGTCGTTAGGGTTTTTTTTTGGAATCTAAGCCGTATTTTGACGTTGAACTCCAGCTGCAAGATTGCACTTACCTATAGTTAACAATCGGTCAGTCTCCTTAAGAAATCCTTAAGCTGTAAACTCTATTATTATAGCATTAAGCTATATGAACGAATGCGAGGCGCCATAACCCCGAACCAATATTCGGACCGTATCTATTTCTTACCTGAGGTTGGATGGGGTTATGTTAACCATTTATTTGCTTCTGCCGAGTGAGAGAACTACGAGTATGCATATTTCAATCCACTTTTAATTTAACGACAAAGGCGATACACGTTCTTCGCAGAAAATTTAGGTGTTGGGATGCTTATTGGTTTGTGAATTGGTTTTAGTTGATGTGGAGATGATTACATAACGGAGATAGAATGAGGAGAGATTTACTAATCGAAGAAGTTGAGCCGGATCATATCTACGTCAGCCAAGTCGTCGAGTGCGTAGTACCATGAAGCTTCAACTTTAGTCTGCCGAAAGCTGGACAATGAAGGAGAAAGTATCCAGTTGTTTCCACCCAGCTGCCTCCCTGGAACTCTAACAAGTCCCAACTTTTAAAATCTTTAGCCTCTAGGTGCAAGTACGGTCAAGTGAACCTTACTAAGAGCTTTTAGCTGCATGGAGCTTTTATGTTCCACTCCGGACCAGAGAGCTGACGCAATCTAACAAGTGGTAGTTGCTGACCAACGCATGCTGAGCTCTTGCTAATTTTCATCCTGATAGGATTTGGGTAAGAGTGCCTCGTCTCGTGAGCTCATCGGCTTTACAATTTCCGAGAATTCCGCTGTGACCAGGCAACCTCACAGGTTTATGTATTGTGGAAGTTGTTAAATTTTACAGCTATTGAGGTCATGCACTCCTTGACTAGTTTTGAGTCCATTATCAGTAAACTCTAGGCGTGTATAGCAGCTGTGCTATTGACGTAGATGGGCGGCGCGGATAATATAGTGGTCTGGCAGTTTGGAACTAGAGATGATGAAGAGCTCTTCTCCAGCGACTCCGTCACACACACATATCCCTCGGAGACATGTGATGCTAGGAGAGGTTCACGTTATCAGGAAGGCAATCTAAGGGAGAGATGATTTCCGAGAGTTCATTTCTGTGTCCCTTAATATGTCCGACTTCTCGGAGTCTGATAGCAACCTTCGCAGCCATGCATTTGCCATCAGCGGATAAATATCTGATTCCACAACGCTAAGAGCAAAGTTGGTGAAAGTACTGAAAGAGCTTAGGACTCAACGAATATATTTAAAGAGTCATGACATAGCAGTGGCAATCCTGGAGCGAGGTCTCTGCAGGGACAAGGTAGTAGAGATCAGTCTGCTACAATTATATGCCTGAGACATCGCTTACGCGGTTATAGCCGGGTTAACAACAGTGCGCCAGTCCTTTCTACTTTTCGCAATGAGGCGCCAATTGGAGATTCCAAGCGAAGTCAGGTCCGTCTCCATCGGAGTGGAGCTCTCCTCTTCTTTGGCTTCTCCTGGGTGTCCTGCGTCGAATACTTTCAGAGCTGGAGTTTCTTAAGCCATTAAGACGACAGGACTTAGCCAGCGTAGCTCCTGTCTCTGCACTGGATTTGGAACCCCCCAAGTAAAAAATGCCCCCAATGAACACTAAACAACAGCCTCAGAAGGAGGTGTGTCACATTAGGTTGTCTACTATTCCCAACCTTTTTTTTTTTTCAAACACACTTTGAAGTAACAATTTTTGTGCTGAAAAAAAGAATCTAACGTAAACAACCTCTTCCTCTAATCTTCTTATTCAACTTTAGAAGTAACATACACCCTAATGTCTCTTACGCACTCTTTTTGGTGAAGATATTGCCATATACAACTAAAATGTGCGCTGTCATTCTATAGCTTTGTTGGCCATAGTGGCGGAAGCGGAAGCGGCAGCCTAAAAGTGAAAGCGCGACAGACGAGAGCAAACGGTTCGAAAAGTATTCAAAGAGGCTTATGCGGTCGACTAGCGCCGAGGGAGTTTTAGGCAAATTTGCACTGTCGCAGTTGAATATTTTAATTCTATTTGCTACTTGGGTCACACACGTATGTACGAGTATGTGAATTTGTTATTGCAGCAATGCTACACATATACATATGTAGACGCATTGAAAATGAAAATTCCTTTTTGGTATTCTGACCCGAAGGCAATTTGAGCGATTTTTACAGTTGCTTTTGTGTTTATGCATTTCGGTTTTTTTCGTTCTCAACACGAAACGTGAAATGCGCGTAACACGAAAAAATTTCGAAACTGCGACTCTCAGGCTGCTCCACACACCCGCCACTATGCATTGCTCCAATTTCCAATTCCCTCTTTTCGTTTTTTACTTTTTCGGTTTTTATCGCGCTGGCGTCGCGTGTCATGTTTGACAACCGATGCTGCATGGCATTGCAGCGCGTTGCGATGCCCACATGCAAATGCTGGAGACTTTACAAAGCTGGCAATTCTACGCATTCATTCACTGCTCTCGACCGCCCCCTCACTTTTGGGGCGTTTTGTTGTTCTTCCACGCTTTACTTTGGTCCGTTGTTTTTATGTGCATCGTCGTGCTCAAAACCTATTGCACGTTTGACACATACTACTTATCATTGACGTTGCTGGCGTTGCCAGCGGATTAGCTGAATGCTTAGAAATAAATGCGGTGTCATTCGCGAATGCTGACAATGACGTTGACCGCTCTTAACTGCCGGATTTTCTGCACGGCCAGCGAATTATCACTTCTATGCAGCACAGATTGTGAGCGTGTTCATCAAATAGTCCGTTAGTGGACTGGCGGCTTAAACCTGACATTATTTAAGATAGTTTGTTACTTTTTTTATAATAGAGTTGGATCACACACATTCAACCAAAGGCAAACAAAAAAAAAAAAAAAAATGGATTAAACGAGGAATGTTGCCAAATAAAAATATATAAGGGGTTATCCAAGTAGAGGTACTCTTTTCAATAGTATTTTATTTGACAGATCACGAGGGAGTCATGTCAGACTGTCATGATATTTTTGTTCAGTATTGTGTGGCATTTGCTCACCGAAAGATTTACGCCTGAACAACGTTTACAAATCGTTCAACTTTATTACGAAAATCCACGTTCTGTAAATATTGTGTTTCGCGCGCTTCGCTCAACTTATAGTCAACATAATCGGCCTATTTAACGTACAATTCGCAACACCAGCACCGGTGTTGAGACCCTGAATTCATTATTGGATTATGTTCGCCCGAATAGACCACGTCAAGGAAAAAAATATAGCAGCCGTAGCTGAGAGTATACACGAAGACTGTGGTGAGTCGATTCGGCGCCGTTCACAGGAACTCGGACTGACGTATGGAAGGATATGGCGAATTTGACGTCGAGATCTTTAGTTGAAAGCATACAAGAAATTGAAGCCGCTCGAACTTCTAAAGCGACATCCGCGACATTCCTTTACACTATGGGCCCTTGAGAAGTTCTAAGAAGATGCGACTTTTTCGAGTAAAATTTTGTTCAGCAATGAAACCCATTTCGGGTTTAAAGGAAATGTAAACAAGCAAAATTGCCGCATTCGGGACGAAGAGCAACCTGAAGAGAATCAAGAGCTGCCATTTCATTTAGAAAAAGCAATGGTTTGGTGTGGTTTGTAGGCCGCTGGAATCATCGATCTATATTTCTTCAAAAATGATGCCGATGAGAACGTAAATGTCAATGGCGACCGTTATCGGGCCATGATAACTGACTATTTGATGGCTGGAATTGAAGCTGGCGATCTCGGGAACAACTGGTTTCATCACAATGGCGCCACTTTCTACACATTGCATCAATTAAAGGATTCATTGAGAAAACACTTCGGTGAGCTGATATTTTCACATTTTGTGGCGATTGATTGGCCACTAAGATCGTGTCATATCAGACTGTTAGACTTTTGTCTGTTGGGATATGTAGAGTATAAAGTCTATGCGGACGATTTTGCTTCAATTCAGGCCTTGGATCAAAACATCACGCCTGTCATTAGCCAGTTACCAGTCGAAATACTGAAACGAGGTATCGAAAATTGGACTCAACGGATGAACCAGCTGAGACGTAGCTGCGGCCAACATTTGATAGATATACTCTTCAAACAATAAATGCCAAAGAATGTTCTTTCGAGTGATAATAAACATTTACCATTAAATTTGAAGTTTCAGTGTTTTGCTTTAAAAAAGCAAGCAACCTCGAAATGGATCACCTTTTATATTATAAGAGTACCATGGACTTGAGTAATGTCAAATCAAAAATTTGCTTATCAGCGATATAATATTTTCCTGAAATGAAGTGGACAGGATTATTCATTTGCGTAGTTAGCGATTTATAGGTATGGGATTAACTCAAATCTTGGTTCAGACCTTATATCCTTAATATTACAAATTCCGATACGCTGGTTGATACTTTGCACATCATCTCAATGTATTAAATTTAGTCTCCTCGATTGGGTTTACGTTAGATATGAATTTTGAGGATGATCTTAATATAATTTTTGCTGACGGGAAGAAAAATATACTAATTTATGATCTATAATATGAGTTAATAAGATAGGTAGATCTTGAGATATAAGATATGCGCTTTAATACTAAAAATCGGGCATCTGAATGAAATGGAAACGATTATTTTCAGCATTCAGATCTGAGCAACCATTTAGTACCTAGTCTGAAAAATTTGCTGCGTATCGGTCCTCGGAATGCAAATTCGCTTAAAAGCCTTCCAAATTACTTGAATTTAACCGAATACCTATGCACACACTATACATTTACTCAAACAGTAGGAGAGTCGAAAATTTCTACACAATTCGAACGGCTCATCAAAATGTACCCTCTCAAAGTTAATTAAGAGCAAAATCGAATTGAAGCAAAAAAGAAGACCGAGCAAATGGAAAATGAATGTTTCTCATTTGTCAGAAAGCAAATGCTAGAGCAACGAAAAGATGGGGGCAGAGCTCAAAATGTAAAAATAAGCATACAAAATGAGCAAAATTGAAGAATGCAGAAATGAACGATTAAAAATCACAGTTGACTAAAAGGTATACGACGCAGCAAGAAGTGCTCAAACAGGATGCGACGCGACCAAAAACAGTAACTAGAATGTGGCAGGAAAGACAAATGACGGAGGAAAGCATGCACCAATACTTGCACTCAGCGGGGGAGATTTTGGATGTGTGCTGGTGGCAATGTCTGCGCAGCTACAATGTTGCTGAAATTTAAAACGTTGCATGCAACAATGTGACACTGACGGAAGAATGTGAGATTGCATGCACTGGTCTACAAATAAAAGGGCGTGAGCTTTTGAATACAGAGAAGATATTAATACGCTTACAATGTGTAAGGTCGCACAGCAGGAAAAAAATGCGGCATGAGGTAGATTGTTCGATTTATACGTAGGTTAGGTTAGTTTAAGACATATGGTAGATCAAAATCAAATGGATCTCACTTGGACAGATATTGGATAGATTCCTTTGTATTACTCATAAACTCCTAGAAAGTGGATCACCAGATCCTCGAGTTCAACGAAACATTTTGAGTTTACCACAAATTTATTAAAGCAGTTAATACCAATCGCCAGCCATTTTAATCTCAGTCTGGCAAAAGCGGAGCAACAGAGGAGAATGTAGCAAGTTGATCCCACTTTATCTTTAGTAAAGAGTCTCAAAATATTTAGTCGCACTTATTGGACAGTGTGTAGTGAGGTTGACTTTTCTAAGCGCAAGTATGTAGTTCGGAGGACCTCTTACGTCTCTTCTTGCGCCTGATTGTGGACCAACAGAGGAGTTGAAGAGGTTCGAAAAACCGACTCGCTTCTAATAGGATGAAATTGGGAAAATAGTGCCCTCCATAGAACGCTTAGTTTCCAGCGATTTCGCTGTGACCACGTACCATAGTTTTGTAGGATATTTACTGCTCTATAAAAATGGTCTCTTATGATTTTTCGATTAAGTTAAGCGTTTACGAGATATTCATCGTCAAACATCAATGCATATTAAGGTGGATAAAAAAATTTTTTTTTTTCGTTTGGTGCTCTGAAAAATAGATTCCTAGATACCTCTAAGAAAGTCTCTCCAAAAACCTATGAGTTTCATCATTCATAATGATTTTTTTCATTGAGTTATAAAATTCATAAGAAATAAAAAATTTTCCAAAAAATAATAAAAGTTTAACTGTTAATGTCTTTTAAACGGTTGGGTTTACGAAAAAATCATAGGAGACCTTTTTGTAGAGCATTCAATTTCCTACAAAATCTAAGGAACAAGATATTTTTTCAAGTAGTTGGAAGGGAAATATAAATTTTTCTATCTGATAATAAGAAAAAATAGAAAACTGTATATATTAGGACCTTCCCGTTATAATTAAGAACTCATATTTGGAGAGGCTGTCTTAGAGGTGTCTAGGAACCTATATTTCCGAGTACCAAACGAAAAAATAAAATTTTTTTCAATCACCCTAATATGTATATATGATAATATATCGATCCCGAACAGGATTTTGTAAATTTTGTGCAGAAAACTGTTCAGCGTATCTTATGGCACAGAGAAAGCTGCTCAAAAGTTGACCCAATGCCTTTGGCAAGATTTACAGCAAGGTGCAGCCCTCGGTGGTGTGCCAGTAAGCTTTGGGATTTTGCACAAACGGAACGGAGCTACTGCAAGTGCACCTGTGTCTTTTCTTCACTTTGTCCCAACGGTAGAACTTGGCCGCTCCGCTGTGCACCGTCAAGGCTAAGGGGTTTAGCAGCAGCTTACAATGCATCCGCTGCCTCTGCTTCGGGTAGTGTGTGCTTCCATGCATGTTGCATGCTACATATATCTTGCATGTTGTGCGTATGACCTGCAATTGTGCGCATAAATTCACTGATGCTTTCGTCCTTTGTCGTCGTGATGCCAGCAAAATATTATCCGCAAGATTTTGTGATTAAACTGGGCAGCGACGGCGTGACGTACACAGCTTCTGTGTGTGAGCAAGTGCATGAATGTGTGTCGTGAAGAGCTGCAAGGTAGCATAGTTGCATAGTAAGGTACTGAATGTGGGGCAGAGGTGATGTAAAGGCGCTTGTAAATTAGTGCAAAAATTAGTGCTGGCCAACAACGGTTAGCGTGTGCTTAGTTTTTCATGCAAACAAAGTGAGTAATTCTGGGCATCGCAAGCAAAAGACCTAAAGGTGCACGTTTGTAGTTTAACGTCGCAATTGACAGCAGCCTAGTAGCTATTAGAGTGCAGGCAGGACCGGCCAATGGCTAAATGACTTTGTTTAGCACAAGCAGATACGGCTGAAACAGGTCAACAAGTCGACCGCGACATTCAGCAGGCAACGTCCAATGCGTTGACTTCGTCTGGCTTGAATGGTCTGTTGAGACGGCTTCGATTGATGACGAATGGATTGCATGGATTGCATGGATTGCCGTTTGAGCGATTCATCGCTACCGCTGTCGCTGCAGCTGTCATGCACCTGTGGCAGCATAACCGTGAATGGAGGCGGACGCTCTGCAGGATATGCACGGGCACAAATGACCGAGTTGCACTTTCGTTGACGCTACCAACAAACGGATTTTCCAGCCAAGTCACTGGCGCACGCACACATGCACGCCGGCACACATGGCGAACTCGAGAACGTTTGTAAGTGAGCTGGCTATTCTTGTTGTTGCCCAACTTAACTGACTTGCCTGAACCATTTGACCGTAAAACCAATTTTGTTGCATCGCTTGCTCATTCCGTTAGCTCTGTGCCAGCATGTCGACTTGTGATGCGAAACGACTTGTTTTGTTTTCTTTTCTGCGCACTCACATGCAGGCATTGGCCGGCCCAGTCCACGTTTGACTCTAGATCTCTAATCTCTACAGTTTTATTGTTCGAACGCATTAGTGCCAAAGGCCAAACTGGCACACCTGTGTACCTATGTGTATCTGAAAACGAAGGCTATTCCACCACACATATATTTTCTCGGTGATGTTCTTATGCAAATGCGAAATTTGCTGCATGATTTCCATGCAAATCGGTCTTTGCTGCTGACTTTTGTGTCCTCTTTGCTGATGAATCGCCTGACGCATTTGATTTTCTCTGGAACGGTGTGTAATCAATTTCGTTTTTTCTTCTGCAAAACAAATGTCGAACGATGCACGAAAGTAACCACACTATTATAGCGCAGAATTTAATTTTTTTGGTTAATGGGTTTGGAATGTGATATATAGTATATAGGAAATACTCTTTTGCTATCAGTAAAAAGCTCTGTCTTTTGTTTAGAGCTGGAAGGTCCCAATACCAACAAGAGCATTATCTAACTCGGTAACTGTACCATTGAAAAGTCTCATGCCGTTAGATCCGTGTTTTGAAAAATGATATAAAGTTGACCGTTGTGGTGGAACCGAGAAGGATAATAAGAGAAAAAATGCAAAAATTGACGTGACTATATTACTACTACTCTAAGCGATTACAATGTTCTGCGCAAAATTACTCGAGCGAAGAGTTTGCAACCTTTTGCTTTGACAACCCAAAATATTGTAGTAGTGTTCTTACAGAAGTCGATTTCTTGAGAACCTAAAACAATCTTTATCTGTCATCGTTTTGCCGACGCGACGTGGCCTAACTTGATCCCAAAACAACGGGTTTTTCAATAGGGATGCTACAAACGTATAGTGATAGGGACTGCAAACGACGTCATATTTTTTTGACATTTCTCTTCAGTAAGGCTTGCCATTTCATGATGGAGAGTTATATGATCCAACAAGTCGAAATTTTTAAAATATACTACCTAAATTCGGAGTCAGTGGCCTCAACTTTAAGAGCGCTGCGCCTAATTTATGGTCATCATAATCGTCCTGTCAGATCAACAATTGAGTGTTTAGTGGACAAATTTTAATCCACAGGCACAGGAAAACATATTCTCGAGCCAGTGCGATATAGAAGTGCCCGTAGTTTCAAGAATATTGCTGCCGCTAGCCCATCATATGAGGAAGAGCCAAATCGGTCTCTCACACGTCGTTCTCAAGCGTTGGACATCTCTGTGACTTCGTTTGGCGAATTTCGCGAAAAGGCCTACATCCTTACAATAACAAAGTGACGCAAGAACTGAAGCCGCTTGACCACCAGAATCGTCGTGTTTTTTCGTGAATTGGCCAGCAACTTGAAAATGATCCAGATTTTCATCGAAAAATCATCTTCAGCGATGAGACTAATTTCTGACTGAATGGCTTCGTCTATAAGTAAAATATGTATTACTGATCAGGCAGCAATCCATACGTACTCCATGAGTCACAACTGCATTCCGAAAAAATACGGTTTAGTGCGGTTTATGAGCCGGTAGCATCATTAGACCGTATTTCTTCCATGATGATCAAGACGGGCATGTTACTGTAAATGGGAATCCCTACCGCTCAATGATAACCGAATATTTTTGGTCCGAATTCGATGATATGGACTTGGACAATATGTGGTTCCAACAGAACGGCGCTATAAGCAACACAGCAAATATCACATTAGATTTATTGATAATCAAGTTTGGTGAAAGTATTATCTCACGAAATGGCCCAGTCAATTGGCCGCCTTGGTCGTGCGATTCGACGCCGTTAGACTATTTCTTGAGGGACTACGTCAAGTTTATGGTCCATGCCAACAATCCAACGACGATTGATAAAATTCGAAAAACGTTTTCGAAGCGAAACTGCTGGAGCCGAGCGACTACTCTTTGGAAGGCTTCAACTAAAAAATAATTTAAAATATCGATTGAATATGTTATTTTGATATCTTTAATCGAAATATGAGACAATATAGTTTTTTTTAACATCACACTAGTGTGGTTTCTAATAACTTCAATAGTTGTCTGTTCTGTGTTTCGATTTGGCAAATGGAAAATCTAAAAGCATGCCAAAGTCCGAACCACAATTTGAATTTAATCGCGTTGTGCAATTGAAAAGTCAAGACAAAAAATAATGTTGCAAGTGGTCTAATGCGGTGGTGTTCTGACGGTTATTGCCACCAACTCGACCACTAAACGCTTACTCATTGCGGCAGATGCTTCGTGGCTTGCGGCAGGAACGCGTTGCTGCAGCTACGAAAGCGCCTGTTTCTGAATGTGCTGGGCACTGCAATAACCAGTGCAACAAAGCGAAAATAAAAAAACGTATCCAATCGACATGAAAAATGTGGCAACAGGTTCACTTTAACGCTTGCCACTACACACAAGAGAGCATATGCAGATAGTGCACGAGCAAGCAATTTCGCTCGTTTCTCAAAAACAATTTGTTATGCCGCTTTCGCCACTTATTTTTGTGCTTCAGCAGTAAAGTTGCACGCGAGTCGCTGCCCTTTTTGTGTAATGCATAGCAATATGTTGTGGTTATTGTTGCTTATATTTAAAATTCACTCGTTTCATATTCATAATACAATCAAGTTCTAAATATAACATCACTCAAATGGTCTCCACGACTACTTTTGCAGGAACGAATTCGCTGAACGCAATTTGCGAGTATTTTTTCCACAAAATCAAGTCGTATGTCATGAAAAGCCCGTTCGATATTGACTTCTTAAGCTTGAAGAGAGTCTTGTTTATTGCTAAAGACCAATGACTTCAAATAATCTCAAAAGAAGTAGTCTAATTGTTTTGAATCACAACTCCTTGGAGTCCATTTATTGTCACAATTTCTTGAAACAATCGAATCTCTAAGCTTTTCTCACAAAAATTCGGTTGTTGTACGTACTGTGTGACATGCATCACCGTCTCGTTGGAACTAGATGTTGTGAAGATCAACTTCTTCCAACTGCAGCCAAAAAAAGGTTGGTTATCATCGATCTATATCGCTCTCCATTGACAGTAACGGGGTGTCACTAGCTTTATTTCGAAAAAAGTACGGACCGCCGATTCTAACAGACCGAAAACCACACCAAATTGTCAGTTTAGGTGAATGTGATGGCTGTTCATAAATAATTTGTGTTATTTCTTTGCACCAGAAAGGACAGTGTTGTTTACTTACCGCACCACTCAGGTGAAAGTGAGTCTAATCGGGGAAGATGATTTTCTTAAAAATATTGTTTTCAAGTTGTTTCAAGGTAAAATCAGCAAAATCACGTCGTTTACGGTGATTCAATGGCTTCAGTTCTGGAGTGAGAACAATTTTTCACGGATGCAAGCCTTATTCCTTTTTCAAAATTCGCTTTGAGACAGTCTTAATTCTTGAGAACGTTTTTGTTCCAGTTACTGACGAGTGCTCTCAGAGAGCTGGGGTACAAGTCTTATGGAAAATAAGTCGCCTGTTTGTTGCGATTGCAGCTTCTCGACGTCGAACGTTCCTTGTGTTTTTTGATGTGTGTTTTTTGCTGCACAGACTGCACCCGCGTCAGATAGTGGTCCGAACGAAAGTTAAGATCTCGGAGCGTAAGCACGTCTAAAACACTGGATACATGACGTCCGTCTATCACGAAATGATCGATCTGACTGGTGGCTTTTCGATCCGGAGACAGGCAGATCTTCTTCATCTTCATTACTGGCGTAGAAACCGATGACGCGGTTACAGTCGAGTTAACAACAGCGCGCCAGTCGTTTTTTCTTTTCGTAAGGTGGCGCCAATTGGATATTCTAAGGAAAGCCAGGTCCTTCTTCATCTGTTCCTTCCAACGGAGTGGAGGCCTTCCTCTTCTTCCCCTTCCTCTGTATCACCCGGCTGGTACTGTGTCGAATACTTTTAGAGCTGGAGTGTTTTCGTCCATTCGGACGACATGACCTAGCCAGCGTAGCCGCTCTCTCTTCATTCGCTGTACTATGTCAATGTCGCCGTATATCTCATACAGCTCATCGTTCCATCGAAAGCGCAAACAGCCATAAATCTTTCGCAGAACTTTTCTCTCGAAAACTCGCAACATCGACTCATCAGATGTTGTCATCGTCCATACCGTTGCACCATACAACAAGATGAGAATAAAGAGTTACAACCAGACAGCGCAATGAGATTTTCTATGCTGGAATCTAGTACTACAGATAACCATATTTCGGGCGTTACAGGTTGTGACACATTAAAAACGCCCGAAACAACGCTTAGAAATCACATCATTCCCATTGGAAAACCCGGTATATCAAATAAGTTTATAGCCAATTCCGCGTGCAACGGCACAAAGCAAAGAGCAAAAGCTTAACTTATTACCATGAATATGCACACAGCTCCGTTGCTAAGCTCATCATAACGTAAACATTATGATAATCTGTTAACTAAAAAAAGAGCGATAGTAAATCCCGTTACCTAACTGACCTACTAACCACACACATACGCACATAGTATAAATGATTGTAATTATGACAGACATAACTTCACATTAACCAAATGATTCCGGTTAGTTAACCACGCGCATAAGCACGCGCAGACGAACGCATGGAAACGCAGAATCATACACCGAAATATGTATATACCATTCATTGCCGTGGTGGATATATTGTTTTCCATACTTAATTGAATAAATTGAATATTCAGTTTTTTTCTTCTGCTGCCGCTCGCAGATAGCCCTCCACCAGCGAACGAATGGCCAGTAAAGGCGAAACGTGCAAAAAGGGAAATGAAAAATTGTGTGGGAAAATTAAAAATTATGCTTAGTTAGTTCAATTTCGAATGCAAATATGCGCTGGTTGCGGCGTGCACGGAAATATTTTATTAAAAACTCAATGAAAGTAGCAAAAAATTACGTAAAATGCGAAGTACATACCTAAATATGCAGCGAATTAGTGTGCTAACTTGTTGGGCGGCAGCGAGTTTGCTGCAGAAGGGAAAGGCGAAAAATGCAGGCAAGAGGTAGCTGCAGGTACGCGTGTGGCGCGATAAAACCTGTAAGTGCAAATATAAAGTAATTGAAAGGAACTTGGTGCGTTTTAGTTGAAAAGAAGAAAACACATTAACTTCGGCTACACAGAGGCTACGCTAAACCTTTGATAGGTTTACTTCTTATAGCATGAAAGCGTCTAAAAATATCTTTATATTTCGTTTAAACAATCAGTTTGTATGACCACGATGTGCTAGACAAGTGCGCAATGAGGGGGCTCAGCAAGTTCAGTGGTCTTGAAAGCGATGCTGGCGGTCGCTTAGCTATTTTCAGAGTCGCACTAGTCTATAAGGTCGGATACACTTATGGCAACGTTTTTCCCAATACCCGAAAAAGTGGTTAAAGCTAAGAATAGTTCTGGAAAAGCTTTCATTGCGCGTAGCGATTCACATTTAATGTCTTCAATTGACTCAAGACGGTTTCGCCGGAGCGGTCATTTGAATAGCCAAAAGTCTCACGGCAGCTCACGTAAACGACAATCAAATAGTATTTCTTGTTGACAGTATGCTCGGTCGGAGGGAATTCGAAGTCGATTATCGAAGAAAACTGTCAATATAACTTTAATTTTTGACTGCTCTGACGTGATTTATTCGGCTTCGGCTTACCTTTGCCTTTGCTTTTGGCTGATTAGTCGTTTTTTCCGGGTCGTAAGCATAGATCAAATACTCTTCGCCAGTAATAATACGTTTCATGACATACTGTTAGTCGTGAAGCATTGTTTCACAGACGTTAAAGCATTTTTCGAAAAAAAATTTAGTGATTTTCGAATCAATTGTGCTTTCCCTTTTCTAAGGTCCAAGTGATCATTCAAAATTGTTTTCTCTATTCCTTTGGATATTCCCACGATGTCTATAAGATCTCTGACTATTAATCGTCGATTTTCAAGCACCTTTTCCTTTATTTTATTGACGTGTTGATTATCAGTTGATCTTCATTGCCGTCCTGTATGTGGTTTGTCATCAGCGACGAATAAGTTTTCGCGCGAAATTAAATTAAAAAATCTTACTATTTTTTGCCCATTTGCTTAGCGCGTCTCCAACACAACAACCATGTGCTTTGTTACATGAGTACTACAGTGCCCATTTGAATTTAAACTGAGCGCGTCGAAGAATTTGGAGAATTATTTTTTTAGGTTGGTAGTACTGTCAGTCACATTTATGTCAAATTTCATGCCAAAACATTCATTAGTGTTTGAGATACGTGCCGATTTGTGAGCCGCTAAAAGTGAGTTTTTCGTTTTTTGCGATGTCGAAATTTGTTGAGCAAAGAATTTGCATTAAATTTTGTTTACGGAATCAATTTTCTGCTGTGGATACGTTGAGGATGGTGCAGAAAGCCTTTATTGATGAGACTTTGTCTAAAAAAAAGGATTACAAGTGGTGTAGTGAGTTCCAAGAAGGGCGTGAACGTGTCGAAGACGAAGAGCGTCTAGGAAGACCATCAATGTCAACCGACGAAGCTCACGTTCAACAAATCAAAGATTTGGTGTTGAAAAATCGTCGATTAACTATTAGAGACCTTGCTGATGAAGTTGGCACATCGAGAGGCTCAGCCAATACCATTTTGAAGGATATTTTTTGGGCCTCAAGCGCGTCAAATCTCGACTGGTACCGAAAACATTGTATTTTTTGGAAAAAAGGCGTCGCGTTGAAGTGTGAAACGATGCTTCCCGCCTACCAGGGTGTCATGAATTGCATTATAACTGTCGATGAGACTTGGGTCTATGCTTACGACCTCGAAACAACCGATCAATCTAGCGAATATTGTGCCAAAAGAGAGCCGAGACCAAAAAAATCGCGCCAAATTCGCTCAAAAATCAAGATCATGTTGACTGTTTTCTTCGATTATCGTGGTGTTGTGCATTGTGAATTCCTTCCAACCGGTCAAACAGTCAACAAGGAATAACGTTATGCGTCGTTTGCGTAACGCTATCCGCCTAAAAAGGCAGGAATTGTGGAAAGACAATTCTTGGTTTTTACACCACGATAATGCACCATCCCATACTGCCCTCGTAATTCGTGATCATTTCGCCAAAAACTCAACCCATATCGATCCGCAACCACCGTATTCACCTGATTTGGCGACGTGCAACTTCTGGCTGTTCACCAAGCTTAAAATACCGCTCCGAGGACACCGTTTTTATACGATAGAGGAGATTCAAGCCGCAGCGAAGACGCAACTGAAGGCCATCCCGGAAAGTGACTACAACCAGTGTTTCGAAGATCGGAAAATCCGTTGGCATAAGTGCATTGCATCGGGAGGGGATTACTTTGAAGGGGATGAAATTGATTTGGAAGAATAAATAAAGAATTTTCAAAATAAATACAATGTCACCTTATTTTTTACTTTTTTGGGCACAGTAGTAAGTAGCAGTAACTTGTGCGGCAGCCTCGTAGTCGTCAACTCACGTTGCAGTGTTATACCTACAGTTTACCGGTTGGAACACTCAAGTAGATACAACAAAGCCGCAGATTGCCTTTACCCGCTGCACGCGCCCAATAATTTCCTTATTCGCCTTTTTGTTATTATTGCGTCGAAAGAAAAGCGCGGAAAATTGAAAAAGTTTTGTGCATTTAAGTAAGCGTGAAGCAAGAAATAAAAACACAAAGTGCAGAAAGGATGCAAACGCAGGCAAGAACTGCCATATAAAGTAATGAAAAAAAGTTGCGCAATGAAATGCAGTTATGTATAAGCAATGTATATGTAATATAAATATATACCTAATTTATGTGTTTGAAATTTTTCTAATTTCAAAATTTAAATACACGAATTAACTGAAAACTATATTTTTGCAAAACAACTGGCTGTCACAAACAAAGCGCGGACGTACGTGACGTATGAGTAATGTTAATTTTATTTAAGCACGGTTCTAAGGCTAGCGGCGAAAATTAGAATACAGTATGCATGTATATTATTCTGGCCAATGTTAACTTGCGAATTCCCAGAAGTGCTTTATCCGGAATACCCTAAATTTCTAAGCTGCACAAAGCACCAGCCGTGCAAGTGCAGAAGAAAACAACTATTAAAATTAAAAATATTTGCTGTAGAACTTAAAGCAAAAAAAGAAAGCGAACTAGCAACAACAACAACTGTTTGGCCTTTACGCTCGGCTTGGCTATGGCCTATGCGCTTCAGTTGATTTTAGTGCGGCTGACTTGCGTTTAGTTTGGGCTGGATGCTGCTGCCGTCAGTTTGCCTTAGTTTACTGTTCAGTTTGGCTTTGATTCGGTCCAAGGTTGCGTCACTCACTCACTGCTGCTGCTGATGCCGATGAACTGACTGCATTGAATTGAAATCAGTCAAACCAACAACTGTAACGGACGCAGGCAAAGTTTTGCGCAACGCCTGGCAGTCAGTTCATTGTGAAAAGAGATAGCATAAAATGGGCTTAAGGTGAATACTGAGAAGTGGGGCGGTAGTAAGTACAAAGCGAGTTAGCTCCCAAAACTTCTTTGGCTCCTCCGCTGTGTGCCATGTTCGTATGTTGAACGCGTGCACACACTGGCAGAAAGTGAATTCGCCATAAAAGTCACGTTTCGGCCGAGTCATACACCAACACCAACACACACACAAAAAAAAAACACACAGGCATATGCGTACGTGGATAAGCCCGCCAGCACGCACGTGTGTGTAGCGCATATTCTTTATATAAAAGGTTAAAAATATATTTCTGTCGCCACCACCACCACGACTACTACAACTGCGACGAGCAAAATTATGCTGTTGAAGTTGGTTACCGAAAGTCTGCACACACATACATTTACATAATTCGCAAATGCCACAAAAATGCTCGGACACTGCGCGTGTCCTGTCAAGTGTGACGCATCTACACATACATTAAGTAGCGAACATATAAATCTGATGACTTGACGCCCACATCTTTGCATTTGTATGTATGTATGTATAGGTGTGTGTAGCGGTTTGAGTGCGCGCCGTTGACTACGTGAGGTCATTGGGCAAATGGCTTAACAATTTAGCTAAAGTTACGTGTAATACATTTCAACGTTTGCTGTCTGTACCAAGGCCAATCCAGTGAGTTGGAGCAGTCGTAGTCTGCGGCGAAAATTCCTTCTCTTCCACGGATACAAGCAAATTTCATATTGAAAACGAAATTGCAGCAATTTAAGTTTTGCCTATATTTGGAGCGCCTTGTTTCGTGAGCTGTACAAGTGTAGAGTGGATTTCAAAGGCTCGGCCGCAATAACTTAACTATTGGAGTGAGTCAACAAATATTATTGGTATATGTTTAACTTGAGTAAGGTATATTAAGTTTGGCATGAAGTTTGTAACATCTCGAAGAAAACGTTGGATAAACTTTAAAATATGTATACAAATGACAGCGTGACGAGTTGACTTGATTTACTTAAGTCCGTATGCCAGTATACACCCGACTTAGTTCATCCATTTTTGAGATATTGTTCTGAAAATTTGCACTTGTGCTTCTCTTCGCAAAGAGCTGATTATTTCTTGGAATTGCTGATATCGGATCACTATAGCATATAGCTATCGCACAAACTGGCAGATACCAATCGAGGTCTTGTATGTACAACTTTTGTGATATACTACTGTGCCCAAAAAATAAGGTGACATTGTATTTATTTTGAAAATTCTTTTTTTCTTCCAAATCAATTTCATCCTCTTCAAAGTAATCCCCTGCCGATGTAATGCACTTATGCCAACGGATTTGCCAATCTTCGAAACACTGGTTGTAGTCACTTTCCGTGATGGCCTTCAGTTCCGTCTTCGCTGCGGCTTGAATCTCCTCTATCGTATAAAAACGATGTCCCCGGAGCGGTGAACAGCCAGAAGTCGCACGGCGCGGTGAGCGACTTTGGCGCGATTTTTTTGGTCTCGGCTCTCTTTTGGCACGATATTCGCTCGATTGATCGGTTGTTTCGGGGTCGTAAGCATAGATCCAAGTCTCATCGCCAGTTATAATGCATTTCATGACACCCTGGTAGTCGGAAAGCATCGTTTCACACACTTCAACGCGACGCCTTTTTCCAAATTATTCAATGTTTTCGGTACCAGTCGAGATTTGACGCACTTGAGGCCTAAAACATCCTTAAAAATGGTATTGGCTGAGCCTTTCGATATGCCAACTTCATCAGCAAGGTCTCTAATTGTTAATCGACGGTTTTTCAACACCAAATCTTTGATTTGTTGAACGTGAGCTTCGTCGGTTGATGTTGATGGTCGCCCTGGACGCTCTTCGTCTTCGACACATTCACGGCCGACTTGGAACTCACTATACCACTTGTAAACATTTTTTTAGACATAGCCTCATCACCGAAGGCTTTCTGCACCATCTTCAACGTATCCGCAGCAGAAAATTGATTCCGTAAACAAAATTTAATGCAAATTCTTTGCTCAACACATTTCGACATCGCAAAAAACGAAAAACTCACTTTTATCAGCTCACAAAACGACACGTATCTCAAACACTAATGAATATTTTGATATGAAATTTTACATAAATGTGACTGACAGTACTACCAACCTTAAAAAAAAATAATTCTCTAAATCCTTCGACGCGCGCAGTTTAAATTCAAATGTCACCTGGACACAGTAGTACAATATGATGGGTAGCCGAAAAAGTCTTTTCGTTTTTCCAATAAAATTTCAACTTTTTTTATATTTATAATGAATTTTAATGAACCAAATATGTACCATTTTGGTCGCTCACTTTTTGTCATTATTCCGTGAGAGACATTATTCCATCAGTATACAACTTTTATGGTTTCTCGGACAAAAAGTGCGAGAAGTAATTTTCACAGGCTTCTCTTGAAGCCAACTTTACTCCATTAAGGGAGTTCTGCATTGGCTGAAACTCATGGTAGACCAATGGTGCAAGGCCTACGCTATACGGTGGATGCATCAAAACTTCCCAGGCGAGCTCTCGCAGTTTTTGTCAAGTGTGTGGTCTAGCGTTGTCCTGATGGAAGACGAAGCCTTTTCTGTTGATCAGTTCTGATCATTTTTTTCGATTGCTGGTTTCAGTATCTTCAGTTATTGACAGTAAAATGTAGAATCAATCATTCGACCAGGCTGGAGCAGCTCATAGAGGATGATTCCTTACCAATCCCAAGAAACACTTAGTATAATCTTTCGAGGCGTCAATCGAGGCTTTGCGACCATTTGTTGAGCTTCACCACGTTTGGATCATAATCTTTTTCTTACATCATGGTCGTATTTGATCCACTTTTCGTCTTCTGTTTCTATTTGCTTCAGAAATCCTACGATTTCATTTCGTTTCAGCAAAGAATTGCAGAAATAAATTCGGTTAATTAATTTTTTTACAAGCAATTTATGTGGTACTCACATTTAAGTGGCTCTAATGGTAGGATGATGAATGTTAAGTTCCTTAGCGATGTCTTGGCTGCTTATGTGACGGTCTTGGGTCATCTTTTCCATAATTTTATGGAAGTTTTCACTGATAAGTCGACCAGAGCGAGGTCCATTTTTCACATCAAAATTTTCAGAACGGAAGCGTGCGAACTATTGTTGTGCTACACGGACTGAGACATAAATTTCAAAATATAGCGAATTTCTTCATTATTTCCTCTTATTTTTGAAAAGCTGTAATTTTATTTAAACTTTCCCGAATTTAATTTTCTTTGGTTGAATGAAGTTTAAAATCTGCACAATATATGGTATGACACAATGTGATTGTTGGCACTGGAGATATACGACTGCGACGACATCTATTGACAAAATACGAAAGGACTTTTTCGACTACCCAATATCTTCACGAAATTAGCATGTCTTAGTGCTCAAAGCAAAAATATAATTTCTGAATGTATCGCTTGGAACGCGTTACAATATGGTTTTTTTTCTCGTTTTGTGTCAAAGATATAAACTAATATTAATCGTATCTATCCCTCAGCTGATTGAACTCGCCAAATAACAATTGTTTGCCGCTTTAGATGGTCAGGATATATATTGTATATCCGCTATCGACTTAAAGGATCTATGGATAAGCATCTGAAGTCTGCATCTGCTACCGAGCTAAGGCTACTTCAGTATATTGACAGCGCATGCCAGTGAAATACAGCTATATCCCCGACTCTCTGCTAATGCTTGATTTGGCGCTGTCAATACTAACATCGTCATAAATTATGAAGCATCAACTCTGCTAAGCTAACAAATTTTGTTCACCTGTTCTAAATAATAATCATATCCTCAATCTCGGCGAATGAATTTTCGACAAATTTGCACCATAATGTGCGATTTTATCGCCCACGCATTAGCAGTCATGTCAGGCGGCAAATCAACTCTTTCCATCGCCATTACGCTGCTGTCGACCTTTTTTTTATTGCTTGCTCGTACATTTATTTCACTTTTGTACGGTGGGTGTCGGCTTATTGGTGTGAATTTCCGAACATCGCTTTCGAATGCCTGTGAACAGTAAACAGATTTAAATTTGCAGTTATTGCCGCCGACAGCGTTGTAAGTGGCGTAAGAGTTGTTTATCACGCGGTCGTTTGCTGCGAGCAACAATTTCGACTTATTTTATATATCTTTATGCGCCCAGCCAATGTCAAGTGTATGCATACACACTTATATAAGCCTACACACACACAAGGCGATAAAATGATAAAAATCTCGAGTAAAAGCCTACTATGGGGCGGGAAATGCTCGGCAGTTACTTACCTGTTTTATGCCCGCATTTCCGTCAATATGGCAGCCGCACGTCAACAACTTTTAGAGGGTGTTTTTCGTTTATGAACGCACGCATAAAAATATGGTTTTTATGATTTTTTATTTATTGGCAAAAGCATTGCGCCTTAATGTATGCTATGCACTTCAAAATCACTTCCAAAAGTAACTCGCTTGAAGTCGAAATTTCATGTTGCGGTTTATGGCGAATAACGCGTTGTAAAAACAGATGTGTTGATGAGATGTGTGAGTTATTTAGAAAATAAGTAGATAAGTCCTCGGTGCAGAGGCAGTCACGGCAAAAATTTTTAAATGGATTTATGCATATTTGTTGGGTGAATACATCTGCATATATGAAATATTTAGCTTGAGGGGGTGTGTTTGATTTCCAGCAGTAGATAAACATTGATTTTGTGTTGTTGCGGTGTTTATTGTTTTGGCTTTTAGCAAGGTCTTAAAGCATTTGTTTTATAAATATTATTTATTATTATAAAACAGAAGTCTCAAATAATATACCTTAAAACTTTACATGGAAATTAGGAAAGTTGTGAGACAGTTGGGTGCTTCTTTATAAACTTAAGTTCTACTAGATTTGCCTGTCATATTTCGGTATTGAAACAAAAAAAATTTTCCATTGAAAATTGCTTTATTGTTTTTCAAAATATCTTTCATAGAGATCTATAGACTTTTGCACCCGTTTGAACCAATTTTCGAATATCCTTTACTAATCTGATCGAGGCATCTCCAAAATATGAGTTCTGAACGCATAAACTGCCTCCGCAAGTGTCGTAAAACCTTGACCTCTTAGTTAATGTTTTACATAGGAGAATAGAAACAAGTAATGAGGTAAAAAGTCAGGAGGAACTCATCAAATCAATATTTTGAGTACTCAAAAGTGCGATTGTTTCTGTCGATAAGAGTGTGCTCGCATTGTCATGGTGAAAAGTCATCCGTGTTCGGCAGTAGTTTTCCTGATTTCTTGAAAGACAACTGGCAAGCAAATGATTGATAGTGGTGTGACGCCTCGTCTGCGAATAAATTTTGTTGGATGGCTCATCTGGAATCCGCTTTCTTATTTTTTTTAATATATCTCTCGACGAATCGACACGAATATTTTTTGTAGTGATCGATAAATAGTGTGGAATCCAAGGTCAACAAAATTTTTTTACGGTCAAATGTTTGGCCCTTAGTTGAAGCTATACAACAAAAATACGGACTGGACTTCGTTCAACCAAATAGTTGTTTCGATATCACATTAGGTCACATGACAATCTTGCGATAAACACTGGGTTTTGAACGAGCTTCATCGTCAGGAATTGAATCATGTAAGATAACACGACATGATTTATGTTTATTGATGCACTATTGGGGAGTCAATTCACGTCGAAAATTGTAAAAGTAAATCGCTGGTAAATGTTCGCAATTAAATTCAACTTTTTGAACGAAATGAATATTTTGAGTTACTGTAAACAACACAAATGGCGCTCGTATGTCAGAACGTACTAAGTATGTACAACCTCAAGGCAATCTACTTTGAGTCAATGTCACTTTGTGAAATAGGTACGTTTAAAATTCTCACTGAAATTCTCACTAAATAGAAAACCTGTTAGTAGACGAGACAATTTAGCTTGCATTATTCGACCTCGTACATCTACATATTCATATTAATCATCACTAATATACAAATTAATAGTTAAGTTTAATGCAAGTGTCTTCAAGGCGACTAAATCCAGCAACCCACATTAAGCTCCAAATGTATATGAAAGCAATTAGTGACGATTTGCAAATGTCCATGTCTGACACAGACTTTTAAGGCTTAGTTAACAATGTTGAAACCCTCATTTAGTGCAAGCTTTTAACGAGTGTTGTTGCTGTTCCTAAATACCATCATACGGATTATGACATGGTTGTAGTGAAATCTGCAAAGTTTCTCGCAACACATTTGTTTAATGATTTTACAACTTCTCATTAGATTTAACGACAAAAAGCATATCTAACAGCACACACACATATTATAAATATGCATACAGCTAAATGTATAGCAACCTATGGTGCTCCTGTATGTGTGTGCTGGAAGGGTCAAACTGTTAAGAGTGAGTTGTTACAACAACAAATTAGCATGTCTCGAATGACATGCTAATGAGTGTAAAAGCAAAGTCACAAGCACGCATACTTACACATTGACCTTTAAAACCTTATTAGAGTAAAAATAATTTTGCAAACCGTAAAGAGACATAATCAACCAATTTGTGGACACGGAAAGAGCTTAGCAGCGCACAATTGTTGCTGTAAATGTATATGTACATTGGTCAAGAATGGAGAGATCAAAGCAAAAATTGCGCACATGTTGCACAGAGTATGATAGTTTGGTTCACCTAACGGTTGTTTGTAATGATATCGACGTAAAGTTGTAGAGTCCGTGGGTTGTCATACATTGATAAAGTTTAAAGACTTTTTATTCATTAATTGTTCCAGTGAGGATGTTGGTATTTCAGGCGGACAAAATCAGATTCATTCCACTACCACCAAATACCATTATATTTATTTAGCTGCAAAATTTCTGTTTGGGTATTATTAGGCTCATTAAGCTTCCTTGTGATAACTAAATTAAAAAAACCTGATTTTTTTCACCTCAGCTTTTCTATGCCTGTTAAGGAGGAGCTTTGAGAGCCGTGGATTATATCCCATTTTAGTAGGCAGAAGGCTGGTCACTCCCATAGGTAATCTTCCTGAGCCTCATCGTCGTCTATGCTTGATCTGCATTCCGCTGAGTCCACTTTAATCATTTGCTGAAATTATCTGTAAGTGGGATTTAAAGGGTAGGTGGCCTGCGATGACAACTACAATGTTACTAAGTTCCCTTTTGTCTAGAGGTGAGAGGTTTATGGTCTGTCTACCATCAACACTACTCCCAAGTAACTTTGAAATATGCGCTTATTTGCTAGTGTTCTAAATTTCGAAGTATTTATCGAGGGTACATTACTTTAAATAAGCTTTGAAAGATCTAAATGATCCCGCGCAGCTTTGAATAATTGCGTTTCCAGTTGTCTACGAGCGGGCCAGTTCATTTCCTTCTATACTTATATGAGTATAGTTATTGTCTTCTTGCCTTCTGTGTATGGAAAACTAAGAGTCCCGCTACGCTGTTTTTCACCCCTAGATCCGTCCGTGAATAAGTAGATTTCGCACTTGAAACTGTTAATCACAGAACCATTATTCCGGCTGGCCGTAAACTTTGCCTCTTACTTCACTTGTATATGTATTGGCTGGATGTGAGGATAACCTCCAAAGCGTTTGTTGACGTCGGTGGAATCAGAGGTCCATATATCTTCAAAAATTTTGTCGGTGAGAACGCAACCGTCAAGGGCGACCGTTAGAGCGCCTTGCTAAACGACTATTTGATGCCTGAAATTGAAGCTCATGATCTCAGCGACCATTCTTTATTCAACAAAACGGTGCCACTTCCCACATTTATTGAGAGAATACTTCGGTGAGCAGATTATTTCACGTTAGGGCGGGCCGATTGGCCATCAAGACCGTGTGGTATCGCATCGTTAGACTTTTTTATGTGAGGATATGCAAAGTCTGAAGTCTATGCGAATTAAGCCTTGAAGCAAATGATGTCATTGGCCAGTTACCAGTCGAAATGCTCGAACGAGTCATTGAAAATTGGACTCAACGGATGGATCAATTGAGACGTAGCCGCGGCCAACATTAGAAAGAGATAATCTTCAAAAAATGAGTGCTAAAGAATGGCCTTTCGAATGCTAATAAAGATTCGTCATTAAATTTGAAGTTTCTGTGTTTTTTCTTTTAAAAAGTAGGGAACCTCGAAATGGATCACACTTTTTAAGGTTAATGCTATACGAGTACAGTGCACAATACATATTGATTTGAAAACGTTCGCAATTCTTCCGCCTTACGCTCTAGTGCCATCAGCTCTGTTAAGATTAATTATGCATTCCTTCCTAAATATGTGTAACATTCTCTCATAGGACAGAGGTCCATATTTTGTGGATCTTAGCCCGCTCTCGTCGTTCAGACATCATGTTTGCAGAATAGGCTTGTGAGTTTTGCGGGTTTTCAAGAGTTCTAATCTAAGTCGTTTAGTCTTCTTTGGATTGTTCGAGTGTTACATGTAACACTCTCCATGATGTAAATGAGTTTCTCTCTTGTACAAATTTTTATTATATAACGATGAAATAGGAAAGATAGTGGTGCTGAGCTAGTATTGTCGCCGAATGTAGATATGTTTTCTAACTGCACAGCTTAATTCGCAATTTCATGGCATAATGCAAACGTAATTATCTGCGGAAAACATAACTTCGAGAAAGAAAAAAGAAAGCAAATGCAATTACATTAGCCTTTGATGAACGCAGATCTCATATAGATAACACGGAAAGTGGAAAAATAATAATAAAAAATCCAACGCGATAAAAACAACGAATGCGAGTTATACAGTATAAGTGGAAACAATAAATCCATAAACACTGTGTAAGGTGAAGCCAACGCGGCGATGTAATGCATACAAAACTTACGCGCCTCATACGCTCCCCCACCACACACCATGCCTGGCATGCAACAGCAGCTGCATTCTCCATAACCATTTTCTCGCTTACACTTTTAATGAATTACAGGCATTGCATTAAAGGCAAAAACAAAAACTGAAAAAAAAACGGTTGGAGGGATAATGGTGCGCGAAATCCGTTAAAGCATGAGATCAAAATCGAGCAAAAGGTGGAAATAAAAGTCAGGCGAAAGCAGTGAAATCGGCATACCGCGGCCGGTGGGTGGCCCGTTAAGCGCCTTGAGGGAGCGAAGATTGGAATTTAAACATGACACCCACTAAGCGTCATAAATTCGTTGTGGTGCTTTTGCAGAGAGAGTGAGTAAGAGAGAGAAAGAGGGAGAAAACGTTGAAACTTATTTACCTATTTACGCTGCATTGCATTTATGCAGCTTCTTGCATGCCCCAACCATGGGGGTGCGGCTAGCAACTTAACATCTCGTAACGCTTTAATTGCGCACTTTATGCGTTGCTCCCTTTGTCCGTTGTGTAAGTTGTATGTCCTCCGTTGAACCCCGTTTGCGTAATTTTCATGCAGGTATTTTTCTCGCAGCAAATCTCTTTTGCAGCTTCCATTAATTGAAAAAGTTATAGTTAGTTTAAAAAGTGACCTCGGTATTCCAAATTGGGGAACAGTTACGTGGAACTAATTAGACATAAGTACTCGGACAACCATTGAGCTAATATTCAAATTGTAACAGTTTTTATGTCATCAAACAAACAGTCGTCGCACTCGCGACTTGGCTCTCACGTCACTGTTGACAGTCATAACTTTGAACTTTGAGAAAGAACCAGCGTAAACACCACCAACAATGTCAGCCTGGAAATCCAACGCAGAATAACTCTTTCCAACAGGTGCTACTTTGGACTGAGTAGGCAATTGAAAAGTAAAGTCCTCCCTCAACGAACAAAAGCCAAACTCTATAAGTCACTCATAATTCCCATCCTGCTATATGGTGCAGAGGCTTGGACGATGACAACAACCGATGAGTCGACGTTACGAGTTTTCGAGAGAAAGGTTCTGCGGAAGATTTATGGTCCTTTGCGCATTGGCCACGGCGAATATCGCATTCGATGGAACGATGAGTTGTACGAGATATACGACGACATTGACAAAGTTCAGCGAATTAAAAGACAGCGGCTACGCTGGCTAGGTCATGTTGTCCGGATGGACGAAAACACTCCAGCTCTGAAAGTATTCGACGCAGTACCCGCCGGGGGAAGCAGAGGAAAAGAAAGACCTTCACTCCGTTGGAAGGACCAAGTGGAGAGGGACCTGGCCTCGTTTGGAATATCCAATTGGCGCCACGTAGCGAAAAGAAGAAACGACTGGCGCGCTGTTGTTAACTCGGCTATAATCGTGTAAGCGGTGTCTACGACAGTAAAGAAGAACAGTTTTTATGTTGACAGCTTTATATGCTTTCGAATAAAATATTTTCACGGACAAGCGGCCATATAGAACTCTATTCGTCTTGTCATTCTATCATCTTTAATTCCATATCTATCTCGTTTAGTTTTGAGTGAATCCGGCTAGCATCTCTGAATAGTGTTAAGAAAGAAAAGTAAAGGAAAAAGAGAGCAACTAGTTTTTAAAGAGAAATCTTTCCGAGTTGACTCCTTAAGAAATCTACGATTCTTCGACTTGCGCAAACAACTTTGGGAAAAAATGTTCTCCAAATAGTTTTGAGAAACGGAGGATGAAGTCATGTGTGGAAATTCACTTGGGACTAATCTTTTACATGTATCTCAAGCAGTTCACAATTTCCGGTCCAAGACATATCTGTTTGAAGGCAAGTTAAAGTGAGAATGAGAATCTTCTCTCCCCCGGGTTGTGCGTTGGATGTGGAACCCGTCATGTAAACAACAAAAGCACCTCCAATGAAAGATTACCAACAGCCTCGAACCCTCCTTTTGATGACGACCATGGTGAACACATTGACGATTACGATTTGAGGGCATGCACCTGAAATTTCTGGTCTCTTAATGGGGAAGGTGCCGCTGCCTAGCTGGTTGATGTCCTTGTTAGAGCGAAGGCTATCATCACCGCCATCCAAGAAATGCGATGGACGAGGCAAGGACTGAGACGAGTAGGTCCTTTTGGCATTTACTACAGTGGCCATATAAAGGTGCGCAAATTTGGTGTGGGATTCGTGGTAGGAGAGAGACTCCGTCGCCGAGTCCTGGCATTTACACCAGTGGTTCTTCAACATATCGCTGATTTGCGCCCACGCCTCGACGCAAGAGAAGGACGTTGTGACCAAAGATGCTTTTTATGAGCGCTTGAAGCGTACCCATATTCAATATAATAAATGTCCAAGTTAAAAACGAAGCATTCTTGAATTTAAACCGACCCTGTAATCGGCTACATTTATATGCTTTCATGTGCTACTAGTTCAATTTTAAAATTTCCAGATTATTTTTGTTTTTTTTTTTGCTCTAAAACGTATTAGCAGAAGTAAGCTGGAATGGAAATAGCAGTCAGAGCGTTAAATTAAAAAAACAAAGAGAGGAATTACTAAAAAATTACAATGTCAAAGGATTACACACTTAATCGGCTTCCGTGGCTATGACAACATGACGCGAATACAAGAGTGACGGAAGGCAATGCTGCCCACGTACTGGAGGGATTTTGAGCGACCGTGTCTAGAGCGGAGAGTGGAGGGTATGGTGCACAGTGTGCGTGAGTGGAGCTGATAGGAATTGTGGCGAGTGAAATCAACGTTTTTTAGTGGCTCAAAAAAGTTGGGACATGGAATTATAAACTTCACAATCGCGAACGGTTGCAGTCGGTAGGAAGTGCTGTTGGAAAAACAATTGACGCTGAAAGCTGTTAAAATTGCAACAACTACAAACAAACAACTGTAAAGTTCACGAATTTCGTTGTTAGAAATGTGGGGTTTCGGCAAATAAAATATTTGTACGCTGAAGCAATTATTCTTTTTACTTACGCGGTTAAAGCCGAGTTAACAACAGGGGGCCAATCGTTTCTTATTTTTGGTATTTGGCGCCATTCGAGATATCAAGTGCAGTCAGGTCCCTCTTCACCTAATCTCTTCAACACAGTTCTTATCTTTCTCTGCTTCCACCGGGGGAGACTGAAATGAAAACCTTCAAAGCTGGAATGTTCTCCTTCGTGACCCAGCCAGTTCAGCCAATATCTCCTGAGTCGCTGAAGTATGCTAATGTCGCCGTATATATCGTTCTATCGACGTTGCTAATGCGCAGAGAACCATAAATCTTCTCCTGGACACTCCTAAGGCCAACTCATAAGATGCTGCCATAGTCCATGCCTCCATATAGGACTAGAATGATGAGGGCCTTGTAGAGTTTAGTCTTTGTTCGTCGAGAGAGGACTTTATTTCTCAACTGACTGTTGGTCAGGGTAATTCTGCGTTGTATTTCATGGTTGATATTGTTGTTGGCGTAGATGCTGGTTCCAAGATAGGCGAAATTATCGGAATTTTCAGGAAGGTCCGGTGCTCTGCAACAACGTTTTGATGATTATATTTAACAACAATTCAGTACAATCATCTCCGGGGCAACGGAGATCGATCCGAACAGGGCAGTGTTGTAAATCCGAGAGCTTGTGGCTAATTTCCAATTTATTGCTTCACAGAGGTTTGCCTTCATATTTGCTGTTATATATTTTTCAAGCAGAAATCTGCGACAAATTTTTTTTTTTTTTTGGATTTTTAAGCAATAACTTCATCTTTGCAACCAAATCGCAGTAATAAACATGCATTGAGTCGCACGCAGCCATATGTGTGTGTATATGCGATCATTCCTCACTTTTATCCCTTTTAAGAATTGCCAAAGATTTGTTGAGATTCATTTAAGTAACACCCATTTGTCTTTTCAGATAAATAAGCTGACTTGAGGTACAGCTGAACCCGTTGAAGAACAACTCGTGCTTGTCTTTGTGTCGGTGCATTACTTCGGAGTATACGTAAGAGACTACCGAAAAAATTAACCGAAAATAAATGTGCACACATTCATTTGCTACGCGCATTCTAACAAACAAAGAAGACAACCAAAGCAAGGCAAGGCAAGACAAAGTGTTGTCTCGTTGTGAAAACAAAGCTGCAGCAGTGGCAATGTTAGAAAATACAAAAAAAAAATTTAGTGTGACAAGGAGGGCGTATGAAGATTTAAAGGCCTTCACTGCCACTCCATACGGCCACCATATAAGCACATGCGAGACATAAAATGTGCCAAGATATGTGCGCGAAGTACAGCAGCGCCTGTTGCTCCGACAAAAACCGTCCCGACTAAGCTCGTTTGGTAGTAAACCGCCGATGACGTTTCCAGTGCCAATCTACAGCGCATTAAAACGTTGTACGGTATTACTTGCCAACCATGTTAACGGTTTCTCTTTCCAATGGACATGTTCACAGATCCTTATACATATGTATGTATGTATGTGTACGGGTTTCGAAATAAATGTCACTTTGATTCCGATATGTTCGCAGTTATGTGAAGGCGCACAGTCGACGCTTTGGAATTCTCTGCTTCAACCTCGTGTCTCCTGCACTAAATCTCGACGCTATAAATTGGCCAGATGGCTTTACTTTCTTACCTAAGTACGTGGTTGTAGCTGTTTTTGGTGTGCGCTTCCGTTTGTTGCTGGCACTGTTGTCCCTACTGTGTGTCTGTCATTCGGTAGTTGCACTTAAATGGAAAAGTTGTGGTCAATTCGACTAAATGACATGTGTGGTCGATTTCATTCACTTTATATTTTCCTTTGCACATCTACTCGCTCTCTCTCTTCTTCTACACCTACACCTTTCTGTGTTCTGGGTGGCCAAACTCTTTGGGGATTTGACAATTTTTTACGCTTAGCCCATAATGTGACAGTAAGGAGTATGAATGTGGGAAAGTTGAAGCAAACCTTTACCGAAATAAACGAGTTTGAGTGGTAAGAACAAAGTCGTGATATTTATGGGACTTAGAGTGTATGATAATGGAAAGTTTTATAGTTATAAACCGCCGACAGCTTTCGTTGCGCCTTTAAACTGTAATATAATAATCTATAATTATCTTCCTGTTAAATAAAGAATAAATAATTATAAACATTACTCATTACCTGCAATCTAATATTTTAGGATATCCACGAGACACAGTTCATTAATAGGAAGGCAGTGCGTACAGTTGTCTTCAATAGCACAGTGGCTGACAGCAAAGTTATGATTGTCGGAAAACCAGTATACCGAAGGCTAGTTTTAACACTTTCCATTCTATATTCGACAAAAGCCTCAAAACACTAGGTGAATGCAGTAGGGGTACATTTTTTTATAATACTTCAGTGTTTTCAGGTAATTTTGTGAAGGTAACTAAGACACTGATCTACATATTCGGCATAAAGTCTGCGAAAATAACGAAAATCATTATGTGTAGTATATGGATAATTCCTGGATCGATTTCACACATTTTTGGCACAAACTATTAAGTGTACGAGGTTTGACAATTAAGTATTGAGACTGATTTTTTGCCGCGCTTGTGGTAAACCTGTGACCTTGAAATTTCCTTTCTCCTTTTCCGGCATCCTTGCCAAGTACTCGAAATATTGCGAAAACGGGTCAACAAGGTGCGCCCAGACAACGCTCGTAACTGGATTCTTCATCACGACAACGCGCCGTGCCACACCGCCCTCAGCGTGTCCCAGTACGAGTATTTGGCCTCTAAAGGGATCGCCGTGTTGCAACAGCCGCCTTATTCGCCCGACATGTCACCCTGTGACTTTTTTGTTTCCTAAAACAAAATCGGTGGTCAAGGGAACCCATTTTGAGTCGATTACGGACATTTATGCGGCCGTGACGAGAATACTCGGTGACATCCCAGTCGAAGCGTTCCAGAAATGTTACGAAGCATGAAAAACGCGCTGGAATCGCTGTATAGTTGCCTAAGGGGACTAGTTTGAAGAGGATGGCAGAGTTGTAGAATAATTTTTTTATGAAATCAGTCTCATTACTTAATTGTCATGCCTCGTATACCCAATGCTATATTACACGTTCATTTAATTTTGGTAATATATCTTACATATTGTCCTACATATAAGGTAGTAAAGTCAAGCGAAAGTTCTTATATTAGCTATACGAGGGCTAAGGGAAG
Organism: Bactrocera zonata; assembly: GCA_037783105.1. Lineage (NCBI taxonomy): Eukaryota > Metazoa > Arthropoda > Insecta > Diptera > Tephritidae > Bactrocera > Bactrocera zonata. The sequence goes on along the minus strand of JBAWJQ010006260.1, from coordinate 28,967 downwards.
TCTTGAAACAATTTTGACACAAGAATACCCTATTGTTAGAAAGTAACTCTTTTTATATTTCCATAATATACATATGTAAATAGTAAAAATCGCAGATTGACCGTTATTGTCGGTAAAAAGTCAGTCATAGTTACTGAGATTCAACTTATCGGAATGTGACGGCTTCAAAAATGATGGTTTCATTTCGTCAATGTTTCGACGTTAGGTGATGAAACTTAAAGCAGTAATTGTGTAAAGCCATGCCACCTATATTGTTCAATTTTTGTACCGGTTTCTATGTCTTTGTTTTGTGTCATGTTGGATATGAAATTTAATGCCTTTAACCTAACCTAATATAACTTTGAGGAACAGGGTATTTGAAAAGTTTCCCGCTTACAATTTTTTATTCAACATAGGTCTCTTCACGGGTGATACACTAATTATAGCGCCCTTCCAACTTTTCGATACTCTTTTTGTTGTACGATAAGACCGTTGTTTTAAAGTAGATTTGAGCCGTTCAACTCCTCATTCGACGAAAAGTTTTTCCCAGCGAACATTCTTTTGAGATCTGAGGACAGAAAATAATTCCTGGGGGTCAAAACTCTAGAACATGGTGCATCCATTGTTTTCACTGAATTGTTTATGGTGCATTGTTTTGGTGAGACAGTTCCTTACATTTTCTTTAAATGCGGTAATTTTTCGGCGATTTCGTCCTTCAAGCGGTCCAATAACACTAGGTAGTAGTCACTATTGATGATTCTTGCTTTTTCAAAGTAGTCAATAAAAATTACTCCATGCACATCCCAAAATATAAACGTCATAGCCTTACAAACGATTGTTGTCATTTTCCACGCTTTGGAACGGATTCATCGTGAGCAGTTCACCCAGGTGACTGTTAATTGGATTTCGGAGTGAATTGGCGAAGCCATCTTTAATCCACTCTCACTTCCAAACTCGCTCGCGTACCGCTTTGCATAGTGCCTTGTCATACCCAAATATTCATGAGTGCCTGCTATATTGAACTACTTCATTTTACGGTCATTCAAAATTATTTGTGAACTCTTTTGATGTTTTCGTTGGTAACAACCGCTTTTGGGCATCCACTGCGTCGTCTTCGTTGATCATTTCACCACGTCTGCACTTTGTACACCAGTCCTTGATTGTTGATTTTCGTGAAACACTGTCCAGAAACTCGTTATCAAGCCAAGTTTTTGCTTTAATAGAGTTTTTAAGCAATTTTTATGTAGAAATAATGTTTCAATTAAGTTATACTTTCTGTTAGTGGTTTGTTGATACTAGATGTGGGGGGTGTACCTTCTGAGTCTTTTGTGTCTTTATTCATGTCACTTTAAAGTACTATTTTTGTTTCTTGATAACAAATACTCACCGCTGTCAACAAACGGCTTCGAAAAAAATTAACATTTTCTGTTTTCTGCGAGTTTCAGAGTATTCATTAGGTTTGCACCCCGGCAACTTATTAGCAGTAATTATTCGGGTGTAAAACTTTTTTGAGCATATCCATTCCCCTTTTGTATGTAAAACTAACAGCGCATTTATGTTAAAATTCCTACCGAACTGGCAAATAATGAAATCTACAATGAACAGTCCAGCAGCACAAACACTAGTAGCCATCCTTAAAAATACATTTTTTTGCCACAGAGTATTGGCTTTCTTTTGCTAATAACAGTTGTAATTGAAAAGCAAATTGCAATTGGAATTAAGCTATGCAGATTTTGGAGCATGCAGATACCGTTATGTGAATTATATACATGTACATATGTACCTGTGCGCTTGCCTCGGCTGCATCGTGGCTGCCGTTTGTAGTTGCTCGGTTTGTCGGAAATCCTGAAACCCCGAAAAATTAGTCCGTAACCAAAACTAGAACTTTGACGAAAAATCGGACCAGCCAATGAAAAAAAAAAAAAAAAAAAATTGAGCAAACTGCATATACCATAATTTGAAAGAGATTGCTGCTACAGCAGCGCGGAAGGCGGGCGGGCGTTTTTGTTGAACCTACTTCATATTTCCAAAATAAAAAAAAACACTCTTCTAAGGCTTATTGTACGTGTATTTGTATGGCTGCTTGTGTTATGCTTTGACTTGTATCTGCATTTTTTTCACGAACTCGCCTTTATTTGATTAAATTTACACAGCAGAATTCGGCAGGTGCTTGCCTAACCATAGATATGTCTGTTATTGTATCGGTTGGGAAAACTCGCATTTTTGGCCGTGTGTGTGTGCATGTTTAAAGTGCAGTGAAGAGTGAAAAGTGTATGTAATCTGTAATCTATAATCTGAAGTGAGAAATGTTCCTTGTAATTTGATATTCGTACATGCCCTCTTGCGAATCGATTAATCGGACAGATTTTTCGATTTTATTCCACGAGAAATTTTCGCCAAATTTAGTATGGATTCTTGTTCAAGACATAAATGCAATCTCCGAAAAAGCTTCTCTGATCGGACCTTGTATGAGGGCTAATCGACCGAAATCAAGTCTTGTATGGAAAACTTTCTTATATAACAAGAAATATTCTCCAAATTAATCAATAGGTTGCTGCCCAAAGCAAAGCTAAAATCTTCGAAGAAACTGTTCAGTTCGTACCACTTTAGGATATAGCTGTCATACAAATTAATCGATGAAAACCAAGTCTCTGTATGAAGCACTTTTTATTTGACAAAAAAATCTTCCCCAAACTCGCAACAGATTCTTACCCAAAGCAAAGCAACAATCTCTGAAGAAACTGCGCAGATCGGAACATTATAGAATATTGCTCCCATACAAACTGATCGATTAAAATCAAGTCATATAAGAAAAACTTTTTTATTTGACAAGATATCTTTACGAAATTTGGCATGCATTAAGGTCCAATGCCAGCGACATAATCTTCTAATATTTGAGAACGGACCTATACATGACATACCTACCATACAAACTGTCTGCTGAGTAGTCCATGCAAGCAAAACTTGTTTATATGGCGAGATATCTTGACGAAATTTGGCACGAATTATTTTCCAAGACAGCGCTACAATCTCACAACATACTGTTCTAATCGGGCCACTATGGCATGTAGTTGATATACAAAATAAATCATTAAAATTTACTTTAGTTCAAAGAAATGCACTTTTGAAGAGTATTTTGGCTTTCGAGCAGGCTGGATCAACGTTCTCCCATCCTTTTTCTATAATTTCCTACAAGTACTTTATACTCTAGTATATATTGCAAGCTAATATGTACTTAAAAATTTCTGTGAAATAGTGCTATAGTATACGAGGGATGCAATATATATTTCTGGCCTAATAATGAAAATAGGCATATTTATCAACGAAAATGGTTTTATTTTTTTGTTTTTTTTTTTCATTGGATTTGGCTCGTCTTGGAAGACCCACACGGTCGATTGCTGTTTTATTTCGGGCTCATACACATAGATCCATTATTCGTCTTTTGAAGCACCGCGATCGTATTTTTTCAGCATTTCTTTACACCAATCCACACGAGCCTTTTTTTGAGCGATTGGCAAATTGTGCGGGATCCAACGAGAACAAACCTTTTTTACGGCCAGGTGTTCATGCAATATCGAATGTATGCTGGTGGGAGAAATGCATAGGCATGCCTCTATCTGAAGGTATGTTACATGACGGTCTTGCATTATTAGTTCACGTACGGCACCGATGTTTTCTGGCACAACGGCTGTTTTTGGACGACCTTCACGGAATTCGTCTTTGAGCGAGCGTCGGCCACGATTGAATTCGTTGTAACAGTTTTTCACAGTGCTATAGGATGGTGCTTCATAGCCATACAAAGATTTTAGTTCATCGATGCACTCTTGTCGTGATAATCCACGTCGAAAGTTGTGAAAAATGAGCGCACGAAAATGTTCACGAGTTAATTCCATTTTTTGGCCGAGATGATTTTTTTAATTCCCTGTAAATAAAACAATTCATGATTAAATGACAAAACGTTCTGAGTGATGTTATGCTAAAAAATGTCAAACCTTCCAATGGAAATGTCAGATTGCACTTGGCAACACTTAGTGTTTCCTAGTCCAGAAATATATATCGCAACCTATGTAATCTGCTCTCACATCAGCCTTAAGTTCCTGCTGACTACTTTAAATGTGCAAATTTTTCTCAACAACAACAAACAATTTTTGTTACAAATTCCAGCATAATTCGTTTTCAAAACTTTTACTTTCCAACATAATTTTCAAATACCAGAAACAAATTCCGCATTTCTAAGGCTACCAAAATTTATTTGGCTTAGATTTGCGGGAATGCACGTAAATACATATGTATGTACATGCCTTTAATTCCATGGGTATGGCTTGCGAATAAGTTGAAACCTGTTTGCACACTCATTTCCGACTTTTATTAAAAACTTTGCTGTTGCCAAGGTAAGGTGCCATTTATGAAAGCAAGCTGTTTGTATGCGCGTATGTGTGTATTTTTATGCGAGTGTCTCGCTACATTAGCGTTTATAAGGACTGTTGTTGTTGTTATAGCGGCAGTCTTTAAGCGGGGGTAGTCGAAAAACTTTGTGCTGAAAGTAAGTTGGCAGCATTTGTGTGCGACAAACGCTCCCACGAACGTCGCCAAGGCACTCAAATACAGCGAAAGGCAAACTCACAAAACTTCCGAAATTAAATACCATACGCGCACCGTCTGCGTCAGAAGGGCGGCAATGCGTTGGGCGCGAAGAAAAATATTCTAAACTTACCGAAAATGCTGCTGCCACTGCTGCGACTGCTGATGCTGCAAGCATACGCGCCATGTGGCATACATGCCCGTTGTTGTTTATTCGCTCGCGCTCTGCTCCGCTGAGGAGCGCGGCAACTGTCGCTCATTTATGTAAATCTTTTAAATTAAGTGCTGCTTACCTTGTGCCAACACCGCCAACAACAACAACAACAACAACAAAATCATCCGCCGTGGTGTTTCCTTTATCTGCTTGCAGTTGCTCCGCTTTGCTTTCCCTCTCCCTCCCGCCTACTTGGCGGCATTCGTTTTCCGCGCCCGCCAGCCTCGGCTGTCGCTTTGCGCCTTTGCTTTGCTTTCGCGATTACTTTTTCATTTTTGCTCTGTAGTTTTAATGGCGTGTTTATGTTTTTTAAACCTCATATTTCATACTTAAGCCTAAAAATATGCTAAGCAAAATTGCGTTTTTAATTCCTTGACATTAGGGCAAACGGCAGCGCAAACAATAAATAAATGCAAAACTTTCACTTTTTAACTGTGCGCACACACTTTAGCCGGCTTTCGCCATGGCCCACGGGGCCACATGCTTTTCTCAAGGATACTTGGTGACCTCCGGCACCTACACACACACACACTCATACAAGCGTTTGTTTCGCCGACGAGTACATTTATGTGTGAGAAAGTGAAAGTTATACGCCATTGAATATGAATTTTTCGTAGCTCACCTTTGGGCGCTTTTCCCGTAACATTTCATATTTGCCACGCTTCAACTGAATGAAACAAAAGTTTATTCCGACTTCAAACTTGTTTCAGAAGCATATGTAATGTTTTTGTTTTGTTTGTGGCATTTCTCTGTTGACTTTATTTGTATTACACAATCAGAAACAGTTCAAACTGAGTATGACATCAGCCAGCTAATGAGCTCTCGTGTTCATTGAGAGGTTCACCACAAGACCACTTTCTTGTCTACAAAGTTTGGCAGGACAATATTTTCATTGACATTTTAGCTCAGAAGTTTATTTAATTAAACTTATTTGTTTATTTGTTGCTTTTGAGCCGCTAAAATTGGCTATGCTGATAACTACAAGCTCTTAGGCTGGTTTCGAATACGAATCAGTTATTTTCGCTAACGAAATTATATAAAATAATGGTTTGCTACGTTATATTATATATATATATATTTTCATACCCTCCACAAGATATTTTAAGTTTGCTCTGAAGAGCATGAAGAACTAGTTCAGTTTTCTTTCCCAGAACCGCCAATATTGGACCACTGTGGCATGTACCGTCATAAGAACTACATCAGGATGATACAAGAGGGCTTTGCAAGGGCCGGTATCAATATTGGTCAATGGGCATGGCACTGCCCACTTTTGTCACATTTCATCACATAATCACATATATCTGGACCCACTTTAACAATTTAAACTAAATTTGGTATATATAATTATTATCGTATTCCCGCATTAAAGTGTGAAAAGAGGCGAATTCGGATAAGAACCACGCCTACTTCTCATCAAATAAATTCTAAATTCCATTTGATTTACTTACTTTCTAACATATAAATCAAGAATTAATCACTATATCCGGATAAAACTTTGTACGAATTTGTCCAAATCCGATGCCGGAAATGTGGCGCCCAGAGTATATGGCTGAGTTTTTACCGCAAATATCGAAGAAAAGTCCTTTTCCGATGAACAAAGACCAAACTCTATAAGTCTCTTATCATCCCCGGCTTGCTATATGCTGCAGAAGCATGGACGATGACAACATCTTATGTGTCGGCGTTACAAGATTTCGAGAGAAAGGTTCTCCGGAAGATTTATGGTCCTTCACGGCGAATATCGCAGTCGATGGAATGATGAGCAGAACGAGTAATACGACGACATTGACCTAGTTCTACTTTATTCTACAAAAAAGCTGACGCATGCTCCTTATGAGTCCTTCGTGGCCGTGTTTGAATAGCTCGACCACCAATTCATCGGCCTCCGCCGCTTTGTTTTTCTTCAGACAGGTGATTGCTATTCGTATTTCTTCATGATCGGACAATAAAACGTCCGCTCCATCGTCATCGTTAAGGGAATCGGGTTTACCATCTTCTGATGTTATGCTTTCACTGCTATTCAGCATGTGGGAGAGGTGTTCCCCCCATAATTTTAGTATGCTATCGGTATGAGTCACTAGATCACCTCTGGGGGTTCAACAATATAATGATCCTGTCTTGAAACCTTCTGATAGTCACCATATCTTTTCGTAGAATTGTCGAGCATTACCCCATTGTGGGCCAAATTGTCAAGCTCTTCCTTCTAATACATTTTGGACTCTCTTTCTTTTGTCGGCAAATGCATATCGCTTCTCTCTTCAGCTTTTAGTATCTATCCCATCCCGCACGTGTTGTGGTCGATTGTAACTTTCCGAGGTAGGCAGCCTGTTTTCTCTCCGCTGCGACACGGAACTCCTCGTCATACCAGCTGTTCTTTTGCATTTTTCGAAAACTAATGGTTTCGTTTGCAGTTGCACGTAATGAGCCTGAAATGCTGTCCTACAGTTTCCTTATACCGAGTGCTCTCAAAGAGCAGGAGTCCAAGTCGAGTAGAAAATCGGTCGGCTGTCTGTTGTGATTCTAGCTTCTCGACGTCGAATCTTTCTGTGTTTGTTGACGTGGTCCGAGTCGATATTAAGACCTTGAAGAGTACGCACATCTAAAACACTAGGTACATGTCTTCCGTCTATCAAAACATGATCGATGTGGTTGGTGACTTTTCGATCCGGAGATAACCAAGTAGCTTAATGCATTTTCTTGTGCTGGAAACTAGTACTACAGATAACCATATTTCGGGCCCCGGCGAAGTCGATTAGCCTCAATCTATTTGGAGATATTTCATCATGAAAGATAACTTCTTTGCTCACCCTGGCATCAAAGTCGCCAATCACGATTTTGACACTGTGGCGTAAGTAGCTCTCATAAGTCGCGCTCATATAAGGCATTCTTGGTCACATCGTTCTTCTCTTCCGTTGGAGCGTGGGTGCAAATCAGAAATATGTTGAAGAACTTCGCTTTGACGCGGATACATATATGGTCAATTTCATCAAGTCTGATCTTCTGGCTGACGCTTTTCACTCAATTTATTAAAATCAGCTTCTTCGCTTTAGGTTATGTCAGATATATCTCATTTGAGAATGATTTCAATATAATTTCCGCTGACAGGAAGTAAAATATAGTTATTAAATTAAATGTTCTATATAACTGAAAAAATACCAAATTTAATTGAATAATGAATTTTGAGTTCTTTCGAAATATTTTCTAAAATAAAGCTTTCCTAACAGCAGAAAGTGTTTCCCTGTCATGCCAAGACTATAGCAAGTTGCAAGAGTAGAAAATGTCTAGCTACACCCGAGCTTAGCCCCTCCTTACTTGTTTTCATTTGGAAAATTCGCCATTCTCCAATAAAACGCAGCAAATTTGTATCATACTCCCAACAAATACAAAACGATTTTGTCACCACATCGGTCACCAGCCGCAAAATGGCTGACTAATGGAAATTTCTAATTTATGCACCTGTTCGTCGGCTGTTGCCCGTGTTAATGTGCCAATGAGTAAGATAAAAATATGTAAAAAATTGTTTTGGAAAATCACATAGCTAAAAGCACATATTTTTGGTTGATCATCTGCATCATCAATATTTCCAGCTCATTAAGTCGCATCTATCACTTTGCTCCCGTGATTGCCACAAATATGCCGTATAAGAAATTTGCTTGCGGCGGGCCACAGTGAATGCCACTCAATGATAGCACAGAGGTTTTAGAACAAAAGCACATACATACATACACATATACATATGTATGTGCGGCTGATATTGCCAACATCGATTTGTCTCCCCGACGTTGCCCAAAAAATGTTATTTTCACTGTAATTTGTATGGCATGAAAAAATCTGTTCACGCCAAACCCCCTAAAGTATGTTTCTAATCAATTACAAAGGCTCTGCGAGCTGAAGTTGATAACCCGATAGTGGGCTTCTGATTTCACTGAATTTCGCAAAGACTCACCCAAAAACTAGTTTCGTTCTGCGGTTTTTCAAAAACCCCTATTCAATTTGGGTCTTTTTAAATAAAAGAATCCAAAATGTACTCGTAGTGAGCCATTATTTGAATAAGCTATCAAGTATATTTTCTAGTAGCAATAAGAAGTACATTCTTCTGGTGCTGGGTGTGTCTCGAACAGGCAAGAATATGTGAGAAACATCTTTGCGTATACTAAAAAACAATACTTCAAAAATGCCGAAACAAGCTAAAGCAGAAATAAGAAATCATCTATAATCAATGTTGCTGCTAATGATTGATATGCAACTGTCGGTAGGCCCTCATCTACCTTCATCTTCATGCATACATAACGGCCTTCATACATATTTCATTTGCAGATGGCCCTTGTAAGTGCGCACAGTGGGATTTTGACGAGAATGTGCACTTTTTCGAACACTCAATTCTTGCAGCATATTACTTTGGTTTTGTGAAAAATGTGGTAACAAATATAAGCAGCCAGAAATTTCACTTCATAAATCCAGTTTTTGGAACCAAAAAGGTACAAATGATGGGATATTTGTATGGCATTCAATTTTATTTGATATATTCCAAGCTATCCTTTTATTGGGTCGTTTTATGATGGAAGGCTCCTTCTAAGACTACTAGTCAAGAAGTGCATAATCTCATTTTGAAATCATCACTAGCAATAGATTCAAGCTTCTTCGATAATAAACTTGTATGGGTGCCCTGCAAAGCCAATGAGCCTACTAAAAGGGCACCCTTTCCCCAATATCATGCTATTGATAGCGAGTCGATTTTCCGACGCCATTTTTATTTTGGCATTGGATCTCCAGTGGGCCCAGCCAGTGCTGATTAACAACCACAACTTGTGCTATTCCGAGATCCTTCTGGTTCAGAGTGATACAGAAGAGATTCTCCGAACTACTAGCTCTTAGCAATGGCCGCACTTGTTGATGTTCTCATTGGACACTCTCCAATAGACTTAAACGTGGTGTGGCTAAATGGTCTGTGGGTTGCTCTTTAACAAAATCGTATGGAGGAAGGGGAGGTGGAAACATCTTGTCACTGTCTGCTTTTGACAAACTGAGAATGAAATATCTCTGTAGACATATGGACGATTGGTATTAACCGCCTTAATAAATTGTTGTTGTAAGTTCCAAATGCTTCGTCGAACTCTGAGGATCTGGTAATCCACTTTTAGGAATTTATCGGCAACGCGAAGACCAAATATCTGTCCAAGTGAGATCCATCGATTTTGGAGCAATTCTACAACCTAACTCTACCTAACCTACTATCTAAGGCAATAATGCATTCTCCGAAGAAAATTTTCTAATGGGATCACTATGGCGTATAGCTGTCAAACAAGCTATTTGTGATGGGCATTTTTCAAAAATAGAATTTTGGCTGGCTAAGAATTATCAAAATTTTTGGTAAAACTTAACATTTTTGTAACGATGACATTGTCAATTATGGATTTTTTTGACTGCCGAACATTATACAGAATATGAAAGCTAACCACACAAAACGCCCGATATTTTTGTTTGACAGGGAGAATCATAAAATCAGGTTCAAATACCTTCACAGTATAACCTGCTAATTTTCGGTATTCACCAAATCAGATGTGTGGTAGTTAAATATGGAAAAAAAGACCACAGGGCCTACGGAGACAAACCTATTTGGTTTTTTTTTGCTAAAGGGTGATTTTTTAAGAGCTTGATAACTTTTTTAAAAAAAAAAACGCATAAAATTTGCAAAATCTCATCGGTTCTTTATTTGAAACGTTAGATTGGTTCATGACATTTACTTTTTGAAGATAATTTCATTTAAATGTTGACCGCGGCTGCGTCTTAGGTGGTCCATTCGGAAAGTCCAATTTTGGGCAACTTTTTCGAGCATTTCGGCCGGAATAGCCCGAATTTCTTCGGAAATGTTGTCTTCCAAAGCTGGAATAGTTGCTGGCTTATTTCTGTAGACTTTAGACTTGACGTAGCCCCACAAAAAATAGTCTAAAGGCGTTAAATCGCATGATCTTGGTGGCCAACTTACGGGTCCATTTCTTGAGATGAATTGTTGTCCGAAGTTTTCCCTCAAAATGGCCATAGAATCGCGAGCTGTGTGGCATGTAGCGCCATCTTGTTGAAACCACATGTCAACCAAGTTCAGTTCTTCCATTTTTGGCAACAAAAAGTTTGTTAGCATCGAACGATAGCGATCGCCATTCACCGTAACGTTGCGTCCAACAGCATCTTTGAAAAAATACGGTCCAATGATTCCACCAGCGTACAAACCACACCAAACAGTGCATTTTTCGGGATGCATGGGCAGTTCTTGAACGGCTTCTGGTTGCTCTTCACCCCAAATGCGGCAATTTTGCTTATTTACGTAGCCATTCAACCAGAAATGAGCCTCATCGCTCATCGGACACGGACGCGAAACACATTTCGAACCGAACACTGATTTTGGTAATAAAATTCAATGATTTGCAAGCGTTGCTCGTTAGTAAGTCTATTCATGATGAAATGTCAAAGCATACTGAGCATCTTTCTCTTTGACACCATGTCTGACATCCCACGTGATCTGTCAAATACTACTGCATGAAAATCCTAACCTCAAAAAAATCACCCGTTACAAAACTGTATGAGGCCCTACCACTGTGAGCCGCAAAGCTTTTGGTAGATAAAGCTGCATGGCCGTGTTACATACACCCAACATTTGTATATTTTATTGTTCGCAGTTATTGATAGCACTAGTGCTGTTCGAACACCCTCTACCCAATTCAATATTAGCATACTTGCTTGTATATGCATCCAATTTACCTGACTTCTGTCCACTCGACCAGTTTTTGCTTGCTTTCGTATTTGCATGGGCTAGAGATTTCCATTAGCTGGTTTTTGCTTAGCTTTTGCCAAGCGTAAAAGTGAAATACAAAAAAAGGACAATACTCGACAAAGTTCCTCGTTCCGTTTTTGGGTTATGACCTAAGCCTCTTTTTTGCATCTTTTCCATAGTTGCGCCCGTTTCGAGTATTTGCAACGCAGTTTCAAAAATGTATATATTTTCATTTGGTTTGCGTTGTTGAGTATCGATTGTTGAGAAGAGCAACGGTCAGGTGTAGCGGATAAGAGAAAGGTGAGTGGAATGTTGTAGTAACTATGAGATATGAATAATTTGTTTTGCCTGCAAAATTTGTGCTTACATTTATGAATGGTATAAGCATGGCATACTTGTATATGAATATGGTATACCTATATGTGATTGTATGTGGTTTATACGAGGGTGGTACAATAAGCATTGAGACTTACCGCCTGATATAGAAAGAGGAAAATCATGTAGTACAATGCAGGTGTCCAACTTAGCTCCCGTTGTTTGTCAATAGATGGCTCCAGCATTAGTGGTGATCGATTTTGATATAAGTATCCACAAACGTGCTATACTTGAGTGAATACGTCCTTTTTTTTGCCAAATAATCATCATTTGCGGAAAGTGGTGACTTTCTTCTTTCAGTTAAAGAAATCGGCGGCTCTAGCCGTGATCTTGAACTCCAGAAAGCTTACCGAGGTGCTGCCAAAAGTTAAGCCACGCGTCGTGGCCAAAGACGGCAATTTCGATACTAATGACCGTTCGCCCAAAGGAAGGCAATATATTGGAGACGCTCCATTAGAATCCGTGACAAATGAAAGAAGAGTTTGCTTCAGCATTGGTAGTCAACCCCCAAGCTATTTCAAAGCGACTATTGGCGCTGGGAATGACTCAGAAACGGGGCACTTGAGTTCCTTATGACCTCATGAAACACTTACATGGGAAGACCTACCTCACCCGTGATATAAGCCCTAACATTGCACCGTCCGATTTTTACTCTTTCCATTCGATGGCACATGGTCTGGCTCAGAAGCAGGTCTAATTACAAAACGTTGTCGAAAAATGGCTTGATTCTTGGACTGCATCAGAAGATGAATAGTTTAACCGTAATGGTTTTCGAGCTTTGCCAGAAAGATGGCATAAAGTTGTGACCAGTGATGGGCAATACTTCGAATAATTCATTTGTATTTTCGTTGAGAAAAACAGGGAGAACTTAGTTTCGCACCTAATACGTTCTCATAGCGAGCTAAAGTCAAAATATCAGTCGCATCGGACGCGCAGTTTTGTTCAGACCGTGTCTGGAAGCAGGCATACCTGGGGAATTTAGAAGAATGGAAGAATGTTGGCTGGTAATTCAATTCTAGGTTTTGGAAGGAAAATCGCGCAGTGAAATTAAACTGGGCTTGAATGTTCCACACTATAACAAGTTCGCTTCGATAGCGAGCATTGAAAAGCGGTGACGCTTAGTTGAGCCACGTTCAGCTGCTTTTAGTTCGCGAGATCGTATTTCTGTGTAGTTAAGTGACTGCCGATGAAACTTCACTGATATACATCAGAAAACAATTAACAATCGAAACAGTGCACTTCAAACCGCGATTTTGCTTCCAAGAAGGCGAAAGCTTTCCTATCTGTCGTTAAAGTGATAGAAAATGTTTTCATGAGGATCCTAAAGTTGTGATATAGATGCTCAAGGACACTGTCAAAGTTTTCTATTGTCAGGTGGATTAAACGTTGACCAGCAAGAGCTTTGGAAAATAGTTCTCTAGCCTGTCTAACTCATTTGATCGCTTATACCTGAAAGATTCGCCAAGTCATTGGAGCAAACTCACTGGACTATAAAAATGTCTAATAACTATTACCGACTTGACTAGGTTCAAGTAATTATGAAATCGTTATGCGAAGTTGAGTCAGCAGTCGAACCGCAAATTTTGTCTATTTAATACAAGAAATTATTACTGCTTCAGTTTTTTGTTGCAAGAAAGAATTTTCAATATAAATTGTTGTGGAATCTTCAATACTTTGAGGATGAGAAACAAAGGACGAATACCTGTTCCTACAATTAGATATTCTCTTATTTGCACACATAAAAACTCGTCACAGCGATGTAGGCGCTGTGCAGCTCTCCACAGCAACTCGAATTAATTTATGCGCGACTTTATCATTAATCAAGAACTTAAGAGCAAAAACTTCCGCAACTGAGGCTGTGCCGCAATAAAGTTGGCGGCAAAGACGGAATACGTTGTGGCATAAATGAGCGCGGTAAATCATGTGACAGCTGAAGTATGCGTGGAGGCGGCAGAACTGAAAGCAAAGAAAATTATTTTTTAAGGAAGGCACGCACATAAATACATACATTTACAAAGACACCATTACGTCGTCACGTGAAGACATAGAGAGCATACAACTTCCGGTCAACCATCGTTCGTCAAGCAGCGAAACAGCAGCTTGACGCTGCGCCTAAGTTTGGCAAGTGGCTGAGTACTATTGTGGCATGTTAAGTATGTTGCAAGTACACTTGAGGCTTAGTCTGCTGGCATGTCTGCCGTTGTACGCTGCCGTTGGCGTCACTTGTTAATCAAATTAAGCATCAAAGCAGGGCGTGTTAACGGTTGTTTTTGTTGACAAGACGCTTGTGTTGATTATTATTACATTTAGTTATTTCCTCATTGCCGCTGCTTAATTATTGCTGACACTTTTGTTGCTCCACTTAAAGGTGTTTTGTGTTGCCTTTTGTTATTCGGTTCGAGCAATTACCGCTGTCAGTGCAAATTAACTGCTGGCGGCAGTACAACACAATGTGGCATGCTAACAAGGCGTTTGAGCATTTCAGCATTTCAACATTCAGGCAATCGCATTAACGTAACGGAACTATCGGGCACTCAAAAGCGGGGCGATACGCGACGCGGCGGAAATGCTGAAACGCTGTCACGCTAGTTACCCTTCCAGTGGGTGGCTCGAGGCGTTGGACCGTGCTCAGCTGAGCTTGTTTGTTTTGTTTTTTCTTTGCCAGGCTAAGGTACACAGCCTGTATGTTGGCTTTTGAGTGTGTTAACAGGTTTTTACTTAATTTTTGTGGATTGTTGTTGCTGTAATATGCGATAGTTTATTAGTTCGAGCAGCGCTTAGCATATTTTTACAAATAAGTGGCATCTTAATAAGAAAGTTTTGGGACTATGCTGTTCGGCAGTCGCTCTTAAGGCCGAGATAATGTGCTCTGGTCAAAAATATGAAGAATTTTACGTTGTTTAAAAGAGTAGCATGGATCTTGCGACAACTTACCATCCCAGTTATATAACTAATCATCAATTGAGGAAAACCCACATCAGTCTCTCACACGTCGTTCTCAAACGTGCGGCATCACTGTGACGTTGTGTGGCGAATTTTGCGTAAAGATCTTGGCCTATATTCTTATAAGATCAAATTTATTATGATTCGGATTTTCATCGAAATATCATTTTCAGTGATGATGCTCATTTCTGCCTGAATGGCTTCGTCAATAAGCACCATATGCATTATTGGTCAGTTAGCAATCCACACGTATTCCATGAGTCACCATAGCATCCCGGACGGTTTGATGCGGTTTGTGGGCCTGCGGCGGCATTGGGTCGTACTTCTTCCGTCACGTTACTGTGAGTGGGAATCGATGGAGATTGTGGCGTTGCTTTGAATAATACTTTCTGGCAAATTTCGTAAAGAAATCCTTGTCAAATCTAAAAGTTTTCCGCACAAGAACTTTCTTTTGATGGACCAGTTCAGGTCCTACTATGTTAATGGATGCTGCGGAGCGGACGAGCTCATTAGCCAGTTCATTCCCCGCTATATCTTTACGACCTGGTACCCAGATGAGGTGCACTTGGTTACGTTCCGCTAGGCCATCCTGCCATCCTGCCATTCTCTACACTCCTGCACCAGTAGGTTATACGTTTGTTGCGATAGTTGCGTTGGAGATTTATCTCTGTGCAACGACTTATGGCAAAAACTTCTATCTGAAAAATGCTCGGAGAACTTTCCACAGGTATGGAGAATTTGGTATGTGGTTCTGCGACCCCTGCACCGATTCCTTCCGACGGTTTCGAGCCGTCAGTATACAACTTGATCGTATTATTCCTAAACATAGCTCGAGAGTGGAATCATTCCACTCAGCCTTGCGGCCAAGGGTAACCTTTACCTGCTTTGGTGAAGTTAACACTTTTGGTAATACTGTGCGCTTGGACGAGTTTGCCTTACCTCCACCATACCCTTATGATGTCATTAGTGGCTACTTGATGGATCACTAGGTGAAGTGGTGTGAGCTCAAGCGTGATTTCAAGTGCTGCCGTCGGACAGTGATTTTATAAGATTTGCTATCGTTTATCTTAAAATCCTTATTTCTATTTCAAATGCAATAATTAAGAAAATGTCAAGCAAACTATATT
The DNA here is from genome assembly GCA_037783105.1 of Bactrocera zonata. Classification (NCBI taxonomy): domain Eukaryota; kingdom Metazoa; phylum Arthropoda; class Insecta; order Diptera; family Tephritidae; genus Bactrocera; species Bactrocera zonata. The sequence goes on along the minus strand of JBAWJQ010006260.1, from coordinate 12,979 downwards.
TATAATAACAGTTATTGAAACGTGAGGACGCAGCAGAGTATATCTTAATTAAACGCCTATTCCTTCATAAGCTTCCAAATGGCAGTCTCTTTTTAAGGATCAGCAATAATCTATATAATGGTGCGATTCTATCAACCTTAAAACCTTGCTTTCATTACTTTTGGATCCTATTTGATCAGTTCGGAAAATTTATCTGAAGAATTGTCCGAAAATTTGTCAGAAAATTTTTCCGAAAATTTATACGAAAATTTGTTCGAATATTTATTTAAAAATTTATCCGAAAATGTATTCAGCTGATTAATGCTTATATCTGTGCTTAGTATCTTAACGTTTGTTAGGATATTTTGTACGATTCCTTCTTAATTTGGCACTTCATGGCTTTCTAAGAAAATTTCGACAAATTTTCATAGCTTTACTTTTTGGACCGTCATATCTTTCATAAATTTCCGCGTTTTGGGATCAACAAATATTCCACCTTTAAACTTTTCCATACCAAGCTTCGGAAATTTTCCATAAATATAATTAGAACAATATTCCGCATCCAACGTTTTGAAATTGCTTTATGATTCCTTAATAGAAGTCACATAGAATCCTTAAGTTCATTTTCAGAAAATAACTTTGGGGCATACTACTGTGCCCAGGTGACATTTAAAATTAAATTGCGCGCGTCGAAGGATTTGGAGAATTATTTTTTCTTTTAGGTTGGTAGTACTGTCAGTCACATTTATATCAAATTTCATGTCAAAATATATGTTAGTGTTGGAGATACGTGTCGTTTTGTGAGCTGCTAAAAGTGAGTTTTTCGTTTTTTGCGATGTCGAAATTTGTTGAGCAAAGAATTTGCATTAAATTTTGTTTACGGAATCAATTTTCTGCTGTGGATACGTTGAGGATGATGCAGAAAGCCTTTGGTGATGAGGCTATGTCTAAAACACATGTTTACAAGTGGTATAGTAAGTTCCAAGCCGGCCGTGAACGTGTCGAAGACGAAGAGCGTCCAGTGCGACCATCAACCTCACCCAGGGTGTCATGAAATGCATTGTAACTGGCGATGAGACTTGAATCTATGCCTACGACCCCGAAACAACCGATCAATCGAGCGAATATCGTGCCAAAAGAGAGCCGAGACCAAAAACATCCCGCGAAAGTCGCTCAAAAATCAAGGTCATATTGACTGATTTCTTCGATTATCGTGGTGTTGTGCATTATGAATTCCTTCCAACCGGTCAAACAGTCAACAAGGAATATTATTTGAATGTTATGCGTCGTTTGCGTAACGCTATCCGCCTAAAAAGGCCGGAATTGTGGAAAGACAATTCTTGGTTTTTACACCACGATAATGCACCATCCCATACTGCCCTCGTAATTCGTGATCATTTCGCCAAAAACTCAATCCATATCGTTCCGCAACCACCGTATTCACCTGATCTAGCGCCGTGCGACTTCTGGCTGTTCACAAAGCTCAAAAGACCGCTCCGGGGACACCGTTTTCATACGATAGAGGAGATTCAAGCCACAGCGAAGACGGAACTGAAGGCCATCAAGGAAAGTGACTACAACCAGTGTTTCGAAGATTGGAAAATCCGTTGGCATAAGTGCATTGCATTGGGAGGGGATTACTTTGAAGGGGATGAAATTGATTTGGAAGAATAAATAAAGAATTTTCAAAATAAATACAATGTCACCTTTTTTGGGCACAGTAGTATATATGTAGTAGTATGTGTCACCCTACCATTCATTACTAGATTGTAATGTTTTCTGCGAATTTGTCGGCATCTCGGTTTCTGGGCACATGCGAATGACTCAATGGAGTTTTTCATTGAGTAAAACTGGACTTTTAGTAGACTGTAGGTTTAGTTATTTCCACATTTAAACTGGACCTTTGTATCTGTAGTATAGATACTTTCAAAACGCTACATTGATATAATTCTTCCGTATAACATATTTTTGTTAAAGAGTCTGAGAGTCTTCAAAGAGATGACGTGCTGTTTGTAAGTTAAAAAAAGAGGTACAGAACCCTGATCATGACTATGAAAAACCAAATTTTATTAGTAATAAGCCGAGAATTAATCAAAACAAAAAAAAAAAAAACAAAAAAGGAAAAACACAAGAACACATTCACACATTCAGTACTTACATGAATAACTTCATAATCTGTATACTAGAAATCATTGAAATTTGCTAAGACATCAAGGGCAACAAAAAATATTCATTTTTTTTATAGAGCTGTGTAATCTATAGTGGTTCGGCTTGAATAATAAACCCTGCCGAAATTTGTTTCTATGGTAGCTACATCCATTAGCAGGCCGAAATGAGCAGCTCTGACAAGTTCTTGGAGACAAAAGAACGTGTGCAAAATTTCAGAGGGTGTTTTAAATAACTTTGATGTTTCCTTCTGGATGTTATAAATTTCCTGGCAAACTTAATAAATCCTATTCAAGATAGAAAAATATATTGAAAGTACTCGTCAAATAAATTTAAAACCTTTTTATACGCTTGTGAAGCAGGTTTCTTTCTTTGGTGGGTGTCAATAATAAATGATAAAAATTTGAAGTTTACGGCATATGATTTGATCCATGAAAATAGTCACAAAAAATTATTTTGAAAAATACAAAATCTTGATTTTGAGGTGATCCGAAGTTAGCCCAAATTGCTTTATTCAGCAATTTTCTTGAGCTATCATAATTTTTCTTCAGCGTTATTTATTTGGTCATAAAAAGTATGGCAAATTGGAAAGCAAAACCTGGTTGGCTTTTGAAGAAGCAAGATTTTAAATTTTGTTCAAGAATGTTTTTTACCAAGATTAAGATGTGCTCAGAGGAATGCAATGTATGGAGAAAAGTAGAAGACAATAATATTATATTTTACTTTATCTTCTGTAAAAAAGGAATAAAAAGCCAAAAAAAAGGAATAAATGTAATAAAAAGAAAAAAAAAAAGAAGAGAAAGCAAAAAAAAAAACAATAAAAAGCCGTTGAACATTTTTATTGGAGGCCTATATGCCTCCGCCACTCCGCTTATGACCGCTGGCCCTTACATACCTATGCAGACTAGTGTATGTGCGCTCATTTCTATTGTGGATTTTAAGCGCTCTTCCTTAGCCACATGTGTGTGCGCTTTTAACTAAAACTGACATTTTCGTTTTAAAGTTCATTTCCTTCTCTCGGCTACAACCCCTAACTGCGGCATTACAAACGAGCGCAAAATAAATAAATAAAATTAAAAGGCACAAAAACGAATTATAAAGCAAACAACTGTTTGTCTTGCGGGCTTTTTAGGTTGATGCGAATTGAATTTTTCGCACATAAATAATGCACTCTCTGGCTGTCGCCATTTTAATAGCCTTTTCCTGCCCAAACAGCTGCGCTGCCGTTGCATCCTTCCGCAAGTGAAAATCGCCTGGCAGATTTTGCACGACTCTTCCGTGTGCATACACATATAGACATGTATTCCATACATACTTATATATAAACATATTCCGGCACACATCTTGGCCATTTCTGCTCCTTCCGACTTGCAAAGTGTAGCTTAGAGCCGACAATGGCTTTCGCCACAGCGCACACACATTTGACCGAGGCTAACAAACAAAGCTAGAAAATGCTCAAATGTACATTATATAAGTCTGAAGCAGCGTAGATGGTGTGAGTAGCTGAGGAGCAGAAGAAGCAGCCAAATGAAATTCGCTTTAGAGCGAGTATTTTCGGCCAAAGTGCCGGCGTCTCGGCTTGCTATTTGTGGGTTGGACATAATGCTGCCAGCCATTGTTGTTTATTACCACTTTTCCTTGCTTCGGTTCCAAAAAATATTCTCAGATAATGGAGCGGAATGGACTATGAACACGCGCCTCAGCATAAAGGCAGCAGCAGGCCAAACTCCATACTGCAAATAGCCTGTGGCCCACTGGTCAGCCGCACAAATGCAACACACACATGTTGGCTCCTCAAATATGGTTTGTTTGTAGCTAAAATCAGTCTAATACAAAGTGAGACACTTAGAAAAGAGCCTCTTTGCGGAGTGCTACCAGAGTTCCTCAGCTATGCTTATGGGCTTGTGGTAACATGCTTTTTCTCATCCTGCTGCGTACTCCACTCAGCCACACGCTCTAAGTGGTGTTGTGCGGCCGTGTGCGGCTTCATTTCGTGAATCAATGTTTTCTCTCATAATTTTTATTTCATTTTTATTGTTTGTTTTTTCTTATTGCTGTTCTTTTTTTTGTTACCTTTAGAGTTGCGCATTTTATTTCTCATAACTCTTTGCTGTGCCACTCCGCTCGGCAATATTTATTCTCCACTTCTCTCACGCCTCGGCGTATGTTGTGTGGAGTAAAGTATGTCCGTTTGTGAGTTTGTTTGTACTTTGTAGCAAATACATTTTTCGCGAGTTAAGTGAATTTGTATTTGTTTGTGAGATTGTGTGTGCTTTTCTTTATTTGTAAACCTAAAAGCATGAACTGAGCGTTTGAGCTAAAGCATTTCCGACGGCTTCTTGCCAAAAGCGAGTTGTTGTGTGTGGCAAAGGAAAATATATATGAAATGCAGTCTAAATGAGACTGTGTAAGTGTCGCTGTTCTTATGGAGGTCTGCAACGTTGTACGTATCCTGAAGCTTCTGCTCAAACCTAACCATCTATATTCGGTTTATAACTATATTCGTCCTTTTTTTTCAAAGTATGAACGGTTATTTAAGAGAACTTATGTCGGAATCAAAGTATTGCGCATCTGAAGCCAGATGCATTTGAAAAGTGGCCATTTTGACAAAATTCTTTTTTTATTTGTAGTTCCCTTCAAGAGGACTCTCAAATTTTACGAAACCATTTTTGTACAATGATTTGTCCTTTGTTTCAAAATAGGTCTTAGTTTCGGCTTTCAACTTTTCATTCAACGAAAATTTCTTCCCAGTGAGCATTCTTTTGAGGCCTGAGAACAGGAAGTAGTCGTTGGGGCCACATCTGGAGAATACGGTGAATACAGAAGCAATTCAAAGCCCATTTCATGGCGTTTACCATCGTTTCCACTCACTTGTCACACGTTCAATTTTCTTAGTGAAACAACACTTTCTTTTTATTTAAATGCGATAGTTCTTCGGCGATTTCGTCCTTCAAACGGTCCAAAAACGCTAATAGTCAGTACTGATAGTCCTCCTTTTGAAGTTGTCAGTAAATTATTCCTTGCATCCCAAAACCAGACTGCATTATAATGCCTTGTCATCCGACTGTTTGCTTTTCGGAGCGGGTTCATGGTGTGCAGTTCTCTTGGATGACTGTCGATTGGACTTTGGACTGAAATGATAGAGTCACAGATTTCATCTATTGTCACATATCGACACAAAAACTCGAGTTTATTACGCTTGAATATCTCTACCAAGTCGTCGCTGATTATCCATTTTGAGGTTCCCTACTTTAAAGAAAAGAAAAACACCGAAAGTTACAATTTAATGGGGAATGTTTATTATGATTTCATTTGAAAGATGAAGATTATCTATTTCAAATGTTGGCCTCGGCTGCGTCTCAGATGGTCCATCCGTTGAATCCAATTTTCGAAGACTCGTTTAAGCATTTCTGCTCTTAACTGGGGAACGACATGCGCGAAGTTTTGTTTCAAGGCCTTAATCGAAGTGGGATTGTAGACTTACAATTTACATATCCCCACAAAAGAAGTCTAACGGTATGATGTCGCACGGTCCTGGTGGCCAATCGACCAGCCCAAAACGTAAAATTATCTATTCACCGAAGTTTTCTTTCATAAAATCAATTGATTGATGCGATGAATTGGAAGTTTTGGTGAAACCAAATCTCGCCGAGATCGCGAGATTTAATTTCAGCAACAAATAGTGGGTTATCATGACGCGATATCGGTCACCATTGAGGCTTATATTCTCATCGACATCATTTTTGAAGAAATATAGACCTATGATTTCACCGGTACCGGTCCACAAAGTGCACCAAACCTTTTTTTTTTGTAAGAAATGATTGCTCTTGAATTTCTTCAAGTTCGTTTTCGTCCCAAATGCGGCAATTTTGCTTACTTACATACCCATTGAGTCACAAATAGGCCTAATTGCAGAACCAAATTTGATTCGAATATGTGGGATCTTCTCTGAGCTTTCCAAGAGTCCATACTTTCCCGGGTTTGCTGCCTGCGAGTTGCAACAGAACTGCAGGAACTTAGCCCTTGCTTACTTGTTTATTAATTTTTTCAATTTGCAGCATTCTAGTCTTTTGTAGAGTTTATAAGGTTTTTCTTTGCAATAAAATCCACTTTATTTGCTTGTGGTATGGTAATAAATGCTGGATTTTTATAAATAAGTGTCCATTTTTTGGATATTTTTTTTTTTTTTTTGTTTTTGCAAACACTGAGTGAAAAGTAATTGCCTGTGGCTGCTTAGTGATAAATTAAGCAACTCTTTTCCATTGCTCTCCTGCTTCCAGCCCCGTAGAAAACAAAATTTAATGGCTGCAGTGGATGGAAAACTGCGAAGCTGATACAAAAGTGCCGTTTAGTGAAAGAAAAAACGTATTGAGAGTTTATTTATGACGCTGTTGAATAACTGTGTGTATTTTATGAGCATACTCACGTGACAACATGTCAATTTAGAGCAGAAATAATATGCAAAATACAAAAAGTGGCTAATATTTGCATTTAATTAAGTATTTATATTTCATGCTCTATATATTTGCCAGTGAATGTGTCGAACAACAGGGGTCAACGAAAGAGGGCGGTGGAATTTATTATTTATTGTTTGTATGTGTGCATACCTATGTGTATACGCATGATACAATGTGTGAGTAGGCGCCGATGTTGGGCTTTAATGAATTCTGGTTTTCACTTCTCTGGCGCGTCGCTAACACAAATTTAAACAAACGTGAACATGCTCGCCAATTAGCAATTTAAATTAGCTATGTAGATACGAGGTGACTACGATAAGTACAGAACCTCAACACTTGTTGATCGGAAGTAAACATAATTCCTATTGGCACTCGATAGAAGAGGACTTCAGCCGAATAGGACTTTCGACTGAATGTGGAAGAGCGAGCAACTAGCGATTGTCGAGAAATAAAAATAAAGTCATTTCGGTGGTTCGATTCGAGCATTTGGAAGTGGCAACGCGCAACGGAATTGAAGAGCGCTTGGTTGCTCTGAACGATGACTCTTATCATACGAAGCGAACCTTACAAATGGATTTATTAATTTACACTAACACGGTGCGCAGTTGCCTCGAGTCCGCGATTTCGTATCAGCAGACGCCGGTTGAAGGTAGGGAGCTGAGAGAACACGCGTCTCAATCACGACACGTATTGAGTTTGTTCACTCATTATAATGAGCTTCAGTGGGGCTACTTACGTGTGTTTGATGTCGATTTAGTCAATCCGCAGAACTTGCATGCCGTTTGGCGACGAACATGAATGCAGTGGTCACATGGAGATCAAGGATCAAGGTCTTCTTCTTTGCTGGCGTAGACACGGCTACGTGGTTATAAGCCAGTCGTTTCTTCTTTTCACAATTTGGCACCGATCCATAAATCTTCCGCAGAACCTTTCTTTTTAAAACTTCTAACGATGACTCATCAGATATTGTCATCTTCCATGCCTCTACACCATAGAGCAGGACGGTAATAATGAGTGACTTATAGAGTTTAGCGTTTGTTCGTCGAGCGAGGACTCTACTTCTCAATCGCTTACTTAGTCCGAAGTAGCACTTGTTTTCAAGAGATATTCTGCGTTGGATTTCTAGTTCAACATTGTTGTTGCATTTAATACTGCTTCCAAGACAGACGAAATTACCTACGACTTCGAAGTTATGACTCTCAACAGTGAGGTGGGAGCGATTAATGTGATGACTGTTTGCTTGAAGATAGGAGTCATTTCGTGTTGTCCGCGTTCGTAACCAGACCCATTTGCTCACTACTGATTTATTGGGGGGAGAGTGTCAAGCTGCTTGCAAAGAAAAAAACGAGAAAGGTCGTCAAACAAATACCATCTATTCTACGGCTTGACGTCAATGTCGTACAAAAAAAGGTTAAGGTTATGGAAATTCCTTCTGGTGCTTGAGGGTGTTTCAAAATATTGAAATTAGCAGTAGCGAGAGGAGAAGACCACCTTGCGGCATCCCTTGTTTAATTCTTATTAACTTGCAGTTTTGTCCTCCAAACGGTCGACTTTTTCAGCTCTGGAGGCAGCGTGGTTTGTTCGAAGCATGGATACCCATCCGAGCCAAAGAATAGACAAAACTATTAATTTCAATCAGCGAAACTGCTTTGAAGAAGTCGAGTATCGAATAGGACAAAACAGTCTTTTTGTTTACTGTGTCCAATTATAATATTAAACCTATTTAAGCTTAGTTGTGAACTCGCAGGCGAAGCAAGACGTTAGAACATTTCGAAATAAAGTATTTTGAGATAAAAAGCACTTTTAAAAATTTTTTCGTACCAATCGGACCGCGCTCCGTCATCGTATGCCCTTAAATTGCGAACTAAATTAAAATAAATATATGTTAATTTTAATTAAATATGCAGACGTATTAATTTCATTACCGCAAGAACCCATACATCCACACAATGGAAATGAATATGCAATAATCACGAATTACATAACCAACATGTAAACATAAATTTTATAAATAAATAAATTCAATCGTTTTTTTAATTGTTTTTGTCGCATTTCATGCACATTGTTGCTATATTTTTTGCAACTACTGTGAGGCCCGCTGTCACGCTTCAAGTAGGCCGCGGTGAAATTTTAAAATCCAATGGCAAATTGCAAATTTTATGCGGCTGAAATGCGAAAGGAATTGAATTAAATTTGCAACACGCGTTCATCTCGTGTGCGCCCATTTTTTGCGGTCTGTTGTGGGTGTGGCTTAGTCTTTAATTGAATAGCAAATTGAGGGCAAACTCTCGCCTGTCTATTGTGATGGGCAAATTTAATATTAACAAAACAGAAAAAATTGCTTTGACTTTTTCCTGCGCCTTGCGCCATTATGGCACTGCTCAGTGAACCTGCCGAATGAAATTGAAATTATTTCGATCGACCGCAAATCGAGTGTTGTTGACACCGCCCACGCTGGCACGAGGTGGGTAGTGGAGCGCTGGTTGCAGGCGTGTTGGTTCTACTCGTGTTGCAGCTCCGATTAATTTCACCACATGTGTGGTATGCCATTTTAATAAATGCGATGTGTTGGTGTCAGCCTTAGCGTTTTTGTCGTTTTTTGGGAGTGGTATATTAGCGGTTAAATTAACTGAACCTTGTTAGCAAAGCAACAAGTTCAAAATTAAATCATAATATCGTTTCCTCAAACGAGATATGTGATTTAACCAAATTGGTCTGTTCGAATTGAGTGGATCAATATTTTTGACCACATTGGTGTAACGTGTTTTATGTTCGTGCGAAGTTTGATCCCCATATGTTAATTAGCGTGTTGTTGTTGTGCCCGCTATTTAGTCCCGTGGACCTGGGCCCAGGTTGATTGTCATCAAAGTTATTTAACGGTAGAACAGGAAACGTGCTGTTTTAACAGCGACGGACCGTGGCGAAATATTTGTCAGATGAGTGGGCTGCGCAGGACATGCAACGATGTGCGGGAGCTCATTGGACGCTGGACATATTTTTATATATCTGTGCCGATTCAATTAGAATATAGTCTGCTACTGTATCCAAAACGAAGTAGACAAAGGTCACTCTAGATTCTTTGGGCAACTCGAGCTCTTCGTCTGCATTTGGTGGCAGTTTGACTCCAAATACATGTTGCACTGCGTTGGAGTTGGGGAAGATGATGATGGCTCCACTGTGAATGGCGGTTAAAGTGTATGTAAAGTTTGTTACATCCGAAGTCTGATCGGGATGCTGTTCAATGTTGTCGATGTAATCAATGAAAGACCCCCTGATGTCCCTAGGAAGTGTCTCCGCTTCAATCAGACGACGAGGTATGTTTTTGCAGAGAAACTTTTTGGAGAGGAACTCATTGATTAAGTTTCTTGACCGGAAGCATGTGGGCCGCGCTATATAAGTGTTTAACCAGAGACATAAAAAGGCATACTGTATCGTTCCATCGTTCGGAGTGCAGTATTTCGCTTCGTCTGAAACTACTTCTACTGCGTTTCGTTACATCAAGTTGACTATATCGTTGCGGCGTAGTTTATAACCGACCGGCTCATTGCCTTGTATGATATCAACAACGTTTCTTTTTTCCTTTCCTTATGAGCTGTTGGCTAGCGATTTGAGGATTTTGTTGCGGCTCTGTATTTCGACAGTAATCGTGGTCGTATGAGTGAAGGAGCAATATCGTATAATCATCTGCGTACGAGGTGATGGTTGAGGGAGTTTCGAAATATAGAAATTGGAATTGGAGAGAACATCACTTTGCAGAACTCCCTCTTTATTTGTTCTTAGAGTTTTGTCCTCTAAATAGTAGGGATGATTGCCGACCACTCAGATAGTTCATGGTCCACTTCTTTAACCCTAAAAACAGCTTGGATTGTTCGATGTTTTTAGTAGCGTTGTATGGTTGACTGTGATAAAGGCTTTTGACAAGTCAAACGCTACGATAATTGTCCCCTCAAAGGGTGGTTTTTGATTGATGCCCCGAAGTATTTGGGTGTTTATGCCATTAAGTTCTGTGGTGCTGCTGTGAATTTTTCCGAAACCATGTTAAGCCATGTTCCGTTAGGCACAGAAAGAAGAATTATCGGACGATGGGACTCCGCTTGTTTGGCGGGTTTCAATCATTTCAGTAGAGGTAACAAAGATTAGAGTGGCAGAAAGTATTTAGTAGAGGTTGTAAAGTCATTGCAAACTTGCCTAATATTATTGAGGATAACATCGAAAGCATAATCTTGTTTGCCTCAGAGAGATAGCAGAGGATCTCAACACTTCATATTGGATGGACTCAACATATTTTGGTAAATGTTTTGGGTCTGAAGCGTATCAACGTGAAACGTGAAGCGAGAATCATCACTCAGCCGAATACGCTCGTAATACTTAGCTCTTTGTAACTCTTTTCTGTTTTCGAAGCTGATAACTCACCTTAGGAGAACGCGCAATGAGTCTACTGAAGCCTTTAAAAGTCATACGTTCAAGGCATGAAGGCCGTCCAAGGCTTATAACGAAGGCTGGGAAAATTTTATTAAGCACTGACATGTTTGTATTGTCTCAAAAGGACCCCATTTCGAAGGCGATAATAAATATTTGTATGAAAACACGTGAAAATCTAGTTTTGTTTTAACAGTGCGTATCAATTTTCATTAGGTTGTATAACAGTGTTTAAAAAATGTTATGCTTTCATCAGTTTCAGTGGCAGTAAATACCTGCTCCCACATTAAAAAAAAAACTTCTTTGTTACCTTCAATGTGTGATGTTATACTTTTTCCACTTTCTAGGAAACGAATTGCAGCATTTCGCTGCCACACAACCGCCAGCTATGCTTGCCACAATATGTTTGCGCCATTGTCGATTGTCATAGAAATATTAGCTTGTTTTGTGTTATTCTTGTTTCCATGTGCATGTGTCGCATCCGCTGCTGGTATCCTTTACACCTGTTTTGCAGCCAGCACAGGGGGAGCATGCATACAGTAATAAAAAGAAAGCTCACTTGCGCATATATGAACGCAGGTATGCAGCTTATTGCAACAACAGTATTGCACGCGTGAAATTTATATCAAGGATATGCAATTGTTGCATCTCTGTGACTGGTTTTTGTCCATTACCTGCTTGTTGCTTCCCCAGCAGCTATAATTCTACAATATAAAGCTTTATGCAGCCACTGTTGTTGCTATTGTTAGTTTAGTTGCCGTTACCGACAGTCATCTCCTGTAACGGAAATCCATAAAAAATGGCATGATTGCGATTTTTCTATTTTCAATACGCTGCAATCCGTTGCGCACAGTCACACACACACACAACTACTTATTTCAATGAAACGTTTCGTTTGAGCGTGTGTGTTTGTGTGTGTGAGCGCACATGCTTTTGTAAGCTCTAATCTCGCTTCCTTTTCTGCTCTGTCCTGTCGGCTTGGCATGTCATTTAATATTGCTTTCTGTTGTGCTTCTGCTTTGGCACCTGCCATTTGCCGATTCATTGCCAACGCCTTCCACCCGGTCCACACAAACACCCACTTTTTCCGCCCACTCTGCTTTCTAACATTTATACTTGTATATCTCATTGCTGTGCCTTGCGTATACACTCACCATGTAGATTCAGGATTGTCTTCACATTCTGCTCAATCCTTGCGTGTTTCTCAGAACTTCCATTCATCCGGTCGACCATGCCTTCATCCGACCATTCTTTATTTGTTTCGCTAGCCATTTATTGCTTTCCATTCTGCCTTTGTGTGAGTATGCTTGTCAGTGCCGTCTCATCCTTACTTGCAGTCGCGTTAGGCAAAGTGGAACTTGAGCATTTTAATTGCGACCGTTTGCGTATTCTGTGCGTTCGTTTGTATGTGCATTTGCCTGTGTTCATAGCCTTACACGTGCAACAAAAAGTGTTGCACATTTTTAGAATTGAAATTGCTTGTAGTTATCCTTCCTGCCTGTTTGGCTGTGGTATCCATTTTCATTTGTTCGTTTTACGTTTTTCCCTGCGCTAAGCTCACATTGGTGGACCATAAAACAATAGTTGCCAGATAATCCAAATGGGCTTTGAATTTAATGCCAAACCGGCAGCATGCAACAGGAAATACATCGAAAGGGATGTGAGCGCAGCGTTTCCAGTTTAAAATCTAGAATAATATATGTTTGCGATTTTCACTTATAAAATAAACATAAATCACTGGGCGGCTACAATCATCTGCCTTAGCAGATTGTGAGTGTATTTGGAATCCTCGGCAACATAAATTATTTTCGCTTTGGTGTAGTTCTGTGCTGAAGTGGAGTAGGGATGCAATAAATCGCAGACAAGTTAAAGTCTGTACTAAATAAAACTTGAAATGAATTTAAGTTTGATAACTGTTATTTGAATTTTCAATATTTATTGAACTTAGAATGAATTTA